>JARGYV010085585.1:0-12036 GCA_029532675.1 Ornithodoros moubata
TTAACCAGAATTCGAACTAATGAAAGTTGTTGAAATTGTGTCATATTCGCCAGAGAAAGATACAAAACCCTTATAATAGCGGCAATATTTATTGTACAAAGTAATCCATTAACGTTTTCTGCTGTTTAAAATTTCCGGCATGATAACGTACCTTGTTTTACGATGTTAATCTAAACACTTTTCTTTTTTTCTTCCTTACTGCTACCTTTCTTGGATGAAGTGGCTGGTAATGTAGGCTTCTGAGGCATTGCTGTTGATTCGCTCGTTAATTCCATTACAGATACGTAGAAACATGCCTAGAAATAGTCATACTCGCAACACGGTAGAACGTTTTGGGCAAGACGTAATGGCGGTTTTGACGCATGCGACCGCCAGAGGGGTCCCACGGCTTTTGGATCTTTGAGCCGCCTCCTTTCTTTCGTACCTCCATGCTCTCGACAGTTGACACGCGGGAAGAGAAAAACAGAAAGGGAACGAGGAGAGACGGGAGAGAACGAGTTCCGCAACAGGTCACATGATCAGACTTTGCACGCGCCCGCCACCTATCATTTCACTGGAAAGGCTGACTCCGGCACCTTGGACGGAGCAGTGCTAGCTGGAGGTTCGCGGTTCGAATTATCGATGGTGGAACAAATTTGCGTCCGAATTAACGAGTTGTGTTATGCATTAGACGCTGTACAGCGTGGCCGGGACTCCACAGATGGTTCGAATTATCCAAAAGTTCGAATTAATGAGGTTTGAATTAACGAGCTTTTACTGTATAAATGAACAGGCACAAGCATCCCTTTCTGATTTTAACTCGAAAGCATGACACACGTGCAACAAAATGAAATGAAATAGGGGTCACAGGTCTTTTTTCAGTATGAAGTTATCAGTACTAGTTCACGTTATCAATCCAGAAGTCAACTTTATCTTATGCATGCAAACGTGCAGTGAAGCAGTGCGCTAAACTACATCCGCTTAGTTCAGCAGTTTCAAGCCAATGATCAAGTTAAAACCAATTGTCAGAGATTTGAGACAACATGTAAAGATCGGGCACAATCCAGTTTCATTCGAAGAAGTCAGGCCCACTAATATAAACCGTCTCTTAGTTTGATGAGCAGTGGTTAGAGGAACAAAGCGCATTTTTGCTTCGCATTTTTTTCTGCCATTCATAAATTGGAGTTGACTGTGTAGTAAGAATTGTTACTACCGTTCTCTTCCTTTTCTACAGTTGCTGGAGAACTAGAGCTTGACCCTGTTCTGCTACTTTGGTTGCTGTGCGTAGGATTTTTGTGGAGCAGCACACTGCGGTAAACCTGCGTAAGTAATAGAAAACTGATCACAATGGGGAAGACGTTACATAAACGAAGTAAAACAAGGTGCAATGCATTTGTGATGAAAGGCTCTATATGATGAAAAGTGTGTGCTCTTCCATTATTATAACAGAGCATTACCATACCACAAGGTTATTACAGCTTGTCACCAACAGCTAGATTCTATTACAAAAGTTCTCTATACTGTGGATAGTAAAAACAAGGATTGACCAAATTATCAATGCCTCACTATAATTTCCATTGCATGTATGCAAAGCTGCTTATTAAATTTGTGAAAACGCTGTCAACTTTCCCTCAGAAGGTACCAATTTACTGTGTGCAGCTGTACCGTATCTATTGCAGAGGCACCACTTAATGTTGAAAGTGCTTCAAAAGTGAGTTGGGTGAGACTTTCCCATGGCCATTTTACCAAATAAACCACATTATAGGTTGAGCTTGTGTATGAGTGGACCCTATCTTCTTCACTTTTTTTTTTTTTTTTTCAATTTGGCGTTAGAGCCACATGANCACTTTTTTTTTTTTTTTTTTTTTCAATTTGGCGTTAGAGCCACATGACAACTATGGCCATGAGCACAATACAGATGGGGACAGGACAGCAGGAAGGAGTGGAAAGGGGTTAATGTGCGTCCTGGGTCGCCTTCAAGGAAAACTGTGCCAACGTACGTCTGGAAAGTCTCAGCGAAACCCAGGAAAAAAAAAAAAAAAAACCCAGACAGCAAAGCTGGTGGTGGGATTCAAACCCACCACCTTCCAGTCTAACGTGAATAAGACACCTCAGGCCACTTGTCTTAAGGTGAGAGCGTCCGAGAACTGAAAGACTCAAAGGGAGACTCAGTGCAAGAGAGAGAAACACATGGCCGACTTTTCTTACACACCCATCATCACATCGTGCAACATTGCATACATCAGCCATCGCAATTTGGGTAATACAGTAGACGGTTATAAAAGATTCCTTTCACTTTTCACGCCCAGATTAAAAAAAAAAAAAAAAAAAAAGAAGNAAAAAAAAAAAGAGAAGAGTTTGACCTATATCCTGGTTTATACCATAAGTGCTACTATACTAGACTATATAAATACATACTGACGGGCAAATATGTAGTTGAAGCTTCAGGTGAAGCTCATACTTTTTTTTGTAGCAAATATAAATACAATATGAAAATACTTATTGTGACTCACATGATTTTTGTTCTGTGGCTGCTGTCGATAACACTGCAGAATTTCTTGAAAGCTTTTGTCAACCTGTGTAACCTAGAAGAAAAATACTTTTGAGAATGTATACTGCTAAAACAACTCATTCAGAAATATTTTCACACAAATGAATTCCAGTTGCATTAAAGAAAATTTTTAGTTTCTGAACTAAAAAGAAGAAACTGCAAGACAACACATATGCCGTATCATTAAACATACTCATAGTAGCCTAAAACTAGAGCTGTGCGAATAGCATTATCTTACAATTCGAATCGAATACGAATATCTTGTTTCAGAGCTTCGAATCGAATTCGAATAGTGAGGAAAAGCGAAGGTGAGTACCTTGAGTACCCCAAGCATCTTGCAAGGACAGGAATGCACATGCACTCCTGCTCAGCTTATTCCTTTAGCTGTAATTCACTTAGCCTTTATTTACAGGCCTACAGCATATGGAGCGAGTACCAAGAACACATACTGTACAAGAAAACAGTGAGCACCTGTAGTCACTTCTGCAAACAAGTCTTGTGTGGGTATATATATCTGGAAGGCAGAGCAAGAGCAGCTACTGGTTGTCTTGTAGAAAAGCTAGCTGCTGTACATGCTGTGTGGCTGAACAATGTTCCTAGAGAGAGAGAAAAGGCGCTCGTTTGGCACCGATGAACACGGCACAGGTAGATATTTTCTTGCCAGCCGTGCCAGATGTGGGTACTTGTGCTGGCCAGTGTCACTTGCATGGGTCACCATCTTGAGTCAGCAGCCTTTCACCTGTGTAGCTGATTAGTTCCTCGTTCTCTTGATTCTGGGCAAGAACATCAAAGCTGTCTTCTCTAGCTGATGTCCTTGGTTTTGAAGCACTGGCATTGTACTGCAGCTTTTCACTGAGCCTAAGCTCTTCAGCTCCCTACCTACAAAGTTTTCAAGCCACAGTTCCATGGCTGGCTCTTCTTGATATATGACAAAAACATAGCAATGCTTGCAGTTTCATCCATTTGGTATTGTGGAAACCTTGTCCTGAGGCCCTTGAGTAAGTTTCCAGCAAACCCGAAGCTTTCTTTCTGAGCAATACATTCCAGGTGCCTGACAATACAGGACAAAGTAGGTACTTTTCTCCCCGGGCAGTTGCCGTGGCCTCTGCCAGAGGCTTAAGGACGTCAGTGTACCCTGCGATATTCTTCCACTCAGAGGCTGTAAGTCCGTCGATGGGCATGTCATGGGAAGCAAAGTCGAGAGTGATTGCCTCCATAAGCTCCAGCAAATGGTGGAACATGAGGTGCTCACTGTTCCATCTCGTTTCTACATCTTGCTTTAGATGTAGTGGAGTGGTTCCAGACTTCTTCTGGTATATGTACAACTAGACGTCCCTGAGCCTGGTTGCTGTGCTTGCAATGGCCCACTATGGACCTTACCTTCTTGCACAGTGTTTGTACGCTTCGTGTGACGTGCTTAGCATCACTGATAGCTAATTGCAGATTATGTGCCATGCATGATCTTTCATACCAGAAGAGCTCCTGAACAGCAGCTTTCATGTTCCGGGTGTTATCACTGATAACATAGATAGGGCAAACATCAGCAGGAATGCCCCATTCTCTCATCAGTGTTTCAAGAGCTGACGTGATTCTGGGAAGTGTGCTGGTATTCCGATGATAGTGCCTCAGTGAGGATGCAGTGTCCAGGAAGTGGCAAGTCAGGCTAATATGGGCTTCATTCGCACGTGAGGTCCACATGTCCGTCGTGAAAGAGATGCTTTCCATGCCATCTTCGAAAGCTTTACTTAGCTCCTCTTGCACTTCCTTCTTTCAGTATAGCAACATGAGCAAGGATCCTCCTTGAAGGCAGGGCGTAATTTGATACAGCTTCGTCCATCAGTTCTCGAAATCCCCAATCCTCAACAATGGAGAAGGGCTGGAGGTGAGTAGCAATCATTTTAGCGACTTTGGCATCCAGGGCGGTCTTTCTTTGCGTTTCAGTGCTTCAGCTATTTTTACCTGGTCATTTCTGTTGCTCGTTCTCTGTCTGGTAGCTCTTGAAAAGTGACATGTGCCACAGCAAGTGGTTAACGAGAGACGATGTAGTGCCCGTCGGTGTCCACAGCACAGCACCACATGCCTTGCAGGTTTCGGCTGACGGTCATGACTTAAAGTAATTCCATATAACCCTCCTCTTCTTTGTAACCAGCGCTTCCGCCGCCTTCGTGCCCGCATCTTCAGGCTTGCGTTGCGGCGGTTTTAGTGCAGTCGATGACATTTGCAAAACGGCAGGCACGGCAAGGCCCACGCGCCCCTACTTCCACTTCATGATTGGGAGCGTTAAGTGCTTGCTGTGGACGCAGCGCCGCGACCAGGGTGCTGTGCGTGCATTTCGAAACTACTACACCTTCCGGCTTCACCAATGCAGGTGAAGACGATCGGTGACGACCATAGATTGAATGCTGCGATTACTTTTCGTTGGTGATGTACATTCAGGGTGGGTCTCATCATTTGTTAGCTGCAAGATTGAAGTAAAGTGGGGACTCCGCTGTTCCGTTGTTAACATAGCATCATTCATACAAACGGTGCCTTGAAAACAGGCAGCCCAGCGGATGCGCAAAAGCGCGCGCAGATCTGTCGTTTCTCTCGCGGAAGCTGTACTCGAGTACCGTGATGTAGCGCATACTTCGCATAATGTCCCTTCATCGTAAGGTCCGCGACGATGGCAACTGATAGCGATTGAGTAGAGAAATGCGACACACTGCCAGCACATCAGAGTGTGTTTTATCCGTGTAACTTTTTGACCTCCAGCTCGCATCAATGATATTAGAAAAATATTCGAAAAATGCGAATACTTGAGAGCACCTGCGAATATCATTCGAATAGCACTAACTATTCAATTCGTACTCAAAGTTTCTTACATATCTAATATTCGCACACCTCTACCTAAAACTAAAGTCAGAAATATATAATAATTCACATCTATGAGTTATTCTTCACTCTTTGCACTTGACATACGAAAGTAAATGTGCCCTTAAGATACTTATGAAATGAAGTGGCTTTGACTCAACAACAGCTGTCACTCTCCAGTCCAAATTTTTTTTTTAACAAATTCTGCTAATGAAAGCATTACCTAACTAAAACAGAAAGCTATTAGCTACCAGATAACATCTAGGGCTACGTAAGTTTTTTTGCAGAATGCATAAGAAAAACTACTAAATCAAACAGAGATGGTTTCAATTAATACACGGTGCACACAATAGAAGCGTTTCACTTATTACAAAGAAACTCTTGCTACATTGAGAATCCTTGTGAGCCTCTGTGCAAATATGTATGGTAATCACACTGAAGATTCCACACAGGCAACGACATAAATGGAGTATGTGTAGTGTCTCGTCACACTGTCCTCTTTCACGTTGTCTAACATGTTTAGTCAAGATATGTACAGCAAATATTTTCTTTGCACACTGTATGGAACCAAACAAGCGCTTTATTAGGCACCTAAAGGACGGCATGGCAAGCCAGTGAATGACCTATATATAACTTTGCACAAATTATGCGGTTCTGGCTCTATGCTAGATTTTTTTTATAACTTCTCATAAAATTTTAGCTTAATTATGTGGCAACACCAGTACACACTAAAAAATTAATCATATACCCCTTTGATGTTACTTGCACTGACCAGCTCTCTGTAAGAACACTTTTACAAATAACACACAAAGAAAAAAAATTGCTCCTGATACGCAGAAAACCTCAAATGTGCAAAGGATTCTCACCTTTGTGATTACATAAACTGCACACAGGATCAGCTGGTCTAAGTGGCGGTCCTTCATGAGGCTTGTGTGTGCTACAATAGAATGCTCAAAGCACGTCCAGATCTTGAGCCTGATATCCTTTTGCTGTATACCTAGTCTGTCACAAAGATCTTGCAATCGCACACCAGCTAAATGATATACCTGCAACAAACAGGAGTGACATTATTAAAAAATCATCTTTAAAAAAATTTGAGAGAGTCCTGGTATGGTGCAACTAAGAAAAGAAAAGGTGAGCATAAAAAATGTGAATAATACTGAATATCACACAAAGTACTTTTTTCATCCCAAATTTTGTCATGCCACAACTAAGTATCAATGTCACAGCATGGTTAGTTTCATTCTGCTGTCATCCGTGGAGCCATGTAATGCTAGGGAAAAAATTCTTCGCCTGATTATTCACTGCAGGCAGAGACTACTGCAATGACATCATAGGTTAATATCAACACGCTTTTTCACTTTTAGTATGCACCATATTTTCTTATATAATGCACGCATATGATGCACTGAAAGAGTGCCCCAAATTGCACATTATAAAAGCGAGTGTGCAAAATACAGTACACAGATTTTCCTTCTCATTTTAATTGTGCCACAAAAGTTTAGCCCAAAGGCACATAGTTAAGAAATGAGGCTAGCATTCTTTGTGAACAATGAACAAGTACAGCCTGCAATATTTACAGAAAAGATTTTTTTTGTTACTTGAAGTAGCAGCGATGATTCAAACAAAATGGATGCATACACAGACAGATGAGTAGCAGGGTACTGCACTATACCTTGGTCTACCATGACGACAATTTTTAAACATTTAATGACAAAAAACTTTTTTGTACTTTTGCATACAATCTGTCACTAGCTCATAAAGGGAAGTTTTAAACCAGCTTTAACAATCATCAAATATGTTCTCAGGCCTTAAGTTACTGTAGTTACTCCAAAAAGTGACTCAAGGCACAACAGTCTCCCCACAATGCAGACTTTTACTTTATACCTGTCACATTATCAAGTGATACATACCTTCCTAAAGAACAGCGCCAATGATCCTGATCTGGGTGGCTTGCCTTTTTCAGCTGGTTCTGCAACAGTACTTGAGAGTGTAACTACGTTGGGACGTCCACTGTCTGGCACAGGGGTCGCTGGAGCTGTAGAAGTTAGTGCTGACTTGCCCTCAACCGACACAGGTACAAAGGTGATGTTACTGGCAGGAAGAGCTGAACAAAATAGAAACACCATGTAATCACAGCCAATTAGAATGCCGCAAGCAAAACAAAATCATTATTCACAACCATCGTGCTTAAATCACAAAGAGGAAAAATCTAAGAACTCAGATGATTAGAAATTGGAATAGTGAATAGGTCAACTAACATTTGTTGAAAGTTGCACTATTAATCTAAGGCACTTCGAAAGCCATGCTCTGGCATGTTATACAGTATCGGCCATATTATTGACCATAAAGATGATATTGCAAAATGTGGTCACTAAAAAGAAGACTACAGTGAAGCCCTGTTAATGTGTACCCGGCATGAAAACTACGTATTATGCAGTAGTACGGTTTAACCAAAATCAGGAATTACGTATGTGTATCACAGCAGTTGAAGCAAACAAGTTGTGTTTAACAAAATTTATTCACGCTTCACTATTGTCCCCATGGCAACCTGCCACCCTTAAAGCATCTCGGCTTAGTGGACTTCCATAGTTGCTGCACCAGATGATGATTCATGCTGGTGGCAGCAGCATTTTTCAAGATCTTGCTTCTTTAGTTACGTCGCACTGCAGGTGCCCAATGATTTGAATGACTGCCCACGAAGAAAAATGAACCATGAGGCCTTATGGACACTGTACTTTCTCTTTCTATCGTGCGTTATGTACTAGAGCGAGTTCTTCTGGCACACACGACAACTTAGAACAAAATGAAGCCCACTAATAGCTCACCGAACGCTGGAAAGATGAGAGAGAATGGAGACGCGCGTGCCTATTTACACCTCTGTGCACATTGCCACAAAGTGCAATTTCGACTTTCAACCAATCGCAAAAGAGACTGTCTGGAGCATCCAATCATAAACAAGCAGGGAGTCATAGGAGTCATGACAGGGATTCGGCGTGACTACTGTTAAGCGGGTACGTATTAACAGGGTTCTACTGTATATACTATACCTTGCAGATCAGGCCACTCATGTGTCCCACAGATGTTTCATACATTACCTATCTTAAAAAAAAAAATAGTGAATGACGGTTGACTAATGCCTATATACTCTACAGCCTTTCTCTTCTTGTATCGTCTTGCTTTTTATCCAGTTACAGGTGAAGCTTATTCTGGAGTGTGCTCAGTCTCATTGGCCTTTGCGCATGATTCTGTCTGATATTAAAACAATGTTTTGATGTGCTCAAACAATACTATTTTATTCCAAATTTAACTGTTACACTTAGCAGTCAATATTCAACTATGTTGAGAGAACCTTGATTTTACGAATTCCTTGATATAACAAAGTTCGTTACGTTCACATGCTACTTCGTTATATCGAGGTTTAACTGTATTTGATTCCACATTTGAAAGCTGAGAAGCTTTGTGCAGCTACTAAAAGACTACTCACATTGCACAGTCACTGACAGGGCACGTGCCTGTGTTGTGGTGGAGCTGTTTCCAGTTTCAATAGTAGCCAATGGAACGGCATTAGCATTTGCATTTGCAACAGGAAAAAGGCGTCGTCGCACTGAGTTGCCAGGAGACTGGAAGCGTTCGGCTACTGAGACAGGAGAAAGTGGCACATCTGAAAAATAAAGCATGCGAAGGTAACCAAGCAGGCCAAAGCAGGCAGCATTGCATACGATACTCAAGAAATTCACAAAAAAACATTATGTGCAGGTACTAAGGCTCGAACACGGATCTCATTCCTCATTTTTGTCAAGAATGCCAACCAGAAAAGCACCCCTTTTCTGCGAGCTCAAGCTTGAACAATAAATGGCACAATCTAGCAGGATCACACACTGTTGCTGTAGGTAATTAACAGGTGTCCATGTTTACAGTTTTAACTAAAAAAACACTGAATGTGTCAAAATGTCAGAGGAAGAAATTATAGTTACACACGTTAAATTTAACAAAAGAAGTTGCGTTCTGTTCATTTAGTTTTTTGTTTTCACATTCTTGGTTAACTGTGTGAAAGATGACTAAGACTATCATTTCCCTGTATTTTGGGATTCTTCGAAGCAATTCCATTGGAATTTCATTTTGTTTGGTATTGCCACAGGCATAGGACATGTCATCCTATCCTACAGGCTTATGATTTATGAAATTCTTTCATATGCTCTCCAGTACAGGTATGCAGTCACAGAGTTTCTATGTCGCAACAATGGAATGGGGAAGAACATTGAAAAAATTAGGTTGTTGCTCAAACAATTCACACGACAACTCAATGAACCCTGTTTTGAGAGTGAAATGACAGTACCTACACCGAAGCAAAGCTAAACTGTTCATTGCCAAACAGCATGGGCACCTCGACACAGTGTGGAAAGTACCACATTATTTTATGCACATCACATCATGCTCAAAAAGTGGTCCTACATGGTGCAACGCACCGTTGTCTGTGACTTGCTGTACACCAATGACAGGTTCCGGTGCAGCGTTTGAATCTTAAACCCCAATATCAAAGCAGAGATGTCTCATCACTTTGGTTACAAGTCTTAAGTATCTACTAGTCAGCCATATTGGCATAACCTCGACTATGCCTGTTCACGGTTACATGTACTGTATCTGCCTGAATGTAAGTCGACCCCTTTTTCTCAAACCAACCGTTGAAGTAGGAGGTCGACTTACAATGAGGTCGGCGCTCCCCTTCTCCTATCCGCTCTGAGGTGCATTCCATAGGCGGCACTCCGCAATAACTACGCAAAACACACTCCCGAGGACGCGGTCCAGATTTTGGATTATGTGGTATCCGTCATTCAGGTAGGAAGTTAACACTGCAAAGTAGAACCTTACACAATGCGCGGCGCGACCATGCAATGCACATCACGAGGAAGGTGCGAAGGCCCGTCGTTCATTCCCTGTGTCTTTCAAACAGAGTGTGATATTATACGCGGAAGAAGCTAACTGTGCTGCGCAACGAAAGTTCGGTGCCTCTGAATGCGTTATACGTACATGGAGAAGACATTGTTGTTCGTGCAATTAAGAAGTGTGGACGTTGTTTAGATAACGATGTATGCAACAGGAGCGACGGGAAGCACAGGAGCACGACAAAGGAGGAGTCGTCTTCTGACCCGAGGAATGAATATCTTTTTCTTTCAAAAGTTGTCTCCTTCTTCGTCATTTTTGTCCATTCAAAAATGGTGGGGTCGACTTACTTTCGGGTAAATACGGTATGTCACGCGCACGATGTTCGAAGGCTATTATGACCGGCACTCAATTTACCTGTGTGCTTATTAAATTTTGTTACCAGTTCTCCGGCAACCTAATTCAGCAACATGAAATGGTGTCAGAGGTACTCCCTCTGCCCATCACAGATGCAGAATGTGACCTTTTGTAGAGCTGGATCAACTGCTGTGGCATATTCAATTTTTTCCAGCATCAGTGTTGATGCCTGAACAGTAGCGCAAATCTTAAAGCTGTCGTCTTGATTACAAGTCAGAAAAGTTGCTGCTAGCTGCGAGCCCAATAGTGTATATATGCTACAGTCAAGCGCTTGCCAGGCACGTAAACCAGTTGGACATCAAATGCTTGTAGCTATAGAAGCAGTTGCTGTAGTCATGGAGAGATCTTGTAGAAGGCCTTATATTGGATGCCAATTAGAGGTTTGTGATCAGTCTTCAAAAGAACTGGTCATCCAAAGATGTAGTAGCGGAAACGACTGCATGCAAATACCACAGCTAGTAGTTCTTTTTCGATCTGTGTGTACTGTTGCTGTATATGCATTAATGTTGCTGAAGCACATGCTCTGTATACCATTTGTACTGTCTGCATCCCATCAAAAAAGCAGTGGAGCCTGCTACTTCATGAAACCTACAGACAGAGGACTGATCAGTTCTCTCACAGTATGCTTTGGAGATATTGGTGTTCCCATGTCCAGTGTAAGAGTGGAAAAGGCATTCTTGAGTGTTGCACTTAGTAAACCACAAAGTGCACAGCTATATCAGAGAAGAACCTGAGCAGATCTGCCTATGTCTCTCAAAACGAGCCTAAATGAGCAAAAATATTTTGCACTGTCACATAAGGATTAATTATGTGTTGGTTTACGGCCCCAGGCACACAGTTTTGAAGTTACATTGAGATCCATATTGGCCAATAACAGCAGGGTAAGCCATGTGTATATACCAGAAAAAAATACAGAAATACGAATGTTATGAAAATAAACAAACACCAAAAACATACGTCGAAGCTGCCTTAAAACAAAAAGTGAAAAGTGACACTGAACCCTAGTAATTAGGCAACCATCACTTCACACTGCACCACTGAACGATGTACTATACTGCCATTATTACTATATGGTCATGATGTCAATATTATTGAATGTTGCCATAAAATGACAATACTATTTATAATGTTCCAATGTGGGAATGCAAACCAACCTCTTTTTAGTAAGCTCTCATCCCCTTTAAGGCTTCTTAGAGCCAGTGGTGTTGGTGTAACTGGGGGTTGGGCATCGTCATTGTCAATCTCACGAGAACTGTCAAGCTGCCGTCGGAGCAGAACCTAAAAATAATGAGATCAGGTTAATTATATCCAACCCACCCAATAATAAAAATTTCAGCTGGAAATTAATAATATAC
>JARGYV010085588.1:0-13297 GCA_029532675.1 Ornithodoros moubata
ACAAAATAGAATAATGTTTGTCTGTCATCATAAAGCAAAGTTATGGCATCTTGAATCAAACTGCACTAATGTTGCTCCCGAAGCTAGTGCAGTGCACCACATACTCAGAGACGAGGTACTCGGATCTGGGGCAGTACTGAAGCCTAGATTCACTGGTGCATGTGCAACATACCTGAATATCGTCAGAATGGTTGAAAACATTATTTATAAACTTTTAGACTTTTTTTTGCTTGTATTGTTTAAATTGCTAATCGTCCCCTCTGCAAGATGTCTTTTTTTCTTTTTTTTTTCGAAAGACAGGAAAGAAGCAGCTATCGAAACCACTCCAACTGTAGGGCACCTTGGCAAACATCATAAAGCTGTCTACTGCCATCAGTGCTTGTCGGGATTGCACCCTGTCACTTTGTTGACTTCTCGGGTCCTATTTTAAATTTAATACATGCATTGTTATGTATGCCATTGCTTTTGCGTTACCTCACACTCTGACTTGCATTATTAGTATAACGATTTGTGATCATACTAATGATTATTAGTATAATGGATGATTAGTATAATAATTTGCCTCTTGAGATGTGTGTCATCCTGGCACAAAGAATAAGTTTCATTTTATTAGAAAAAATGTTAATTGCCATTTTGCAAATGCAGGAATATTGACTGTCACGTCGTGTACACAGAGGTATACTTGATTTACCAATAGCTTTAAGTGCTTAATTTATACATGACTTGTGCACCTCATTTACTCTCAATGTGACTGCAACAGCAGTGTCACGTGCCAATAGTAGGTGAACCCATTTGCCATGGCATATCAATATGCCTTTACCAAAAGCATAGTGGTAGTGATAGTATAGTGGTGGTACATATGTCACAGTTTGAGGCTGGTAGTTGGCTCTGAGATCATCTTCCGTTACCTTATTTGGCCTCCAGGAGCCAGAAGTTCTTTTAATGTGTTCAGGATCTGAATTCATTTTGCAGCTGACACTGGGGTGTCTTCAAAGTCCTTGACATATGCCAGTTGTGTAACGCGTATTCGTCTGCTGCAGAGGCTCTGTGTAAAACAGGTTCAAAATCGTTTTGTTCTGTTTCAGTACTCTGTATTGTTCAAGCAAGAGCAAGGCAAGTGAGATGGTTGTGTGCACGCAAATGCTGAGTAGCAATTACATTGAATATGTTATTCCTCTAAATACATATTTAGCCCATGACGATGCAATATGGAGCTGTGCCTGGACAAAGATGGCAAAAGGTGGCACAAACTACATTCTTACAGGTTCAGTTGATGACACAGTCAAGTGCTGGAAATGGTTAGTAGAACGATGTGTGCACATTGTGTGAATAATTTTA
Source organism: Ornithodoros moubata (assembly GCA_029532675.1). NCBI lineage: Eukaryota > Metazoa > Arthropoda > Arachnida > Ixodida > Argasidae > Ornithodoros > Ornithodoros moubata. The sequence continues at coordinate 1,339 of JARGYV010085588.1, forward strand.
CACTGTGTACCGTATGCACTGTTGTGCAGTGTCTATTGTTTGACTCGAAGGCAAAGTGTGTACCACGGTGCCATATTTAGGAAACAATTTGTTAGGCTCGTTTTGTTGTCCAGAGGGTACCAGTCGAGAGAAAATTGGACATTGGGTCAACGGCTCATCAGCCATCGCAGTGAAGAAAGTGCATTTGCTCCCATGTCGCAACACTGGAACAATAAATGCGATTCTCAAATATTACACTTGAAATCAACTGTGCCAATCTATGTGCAGCGTCACCTTGAAGTAACTTGAACAGTGAACTATCAGTAGCCTCCATCGCCTTAAAATCTGCACTATAAAAATTGCAATCATCATCATCAGTTCAAGTTGCTGTGCATGCAATGCTGCTTGTACATGATATATAGTAAGCATGGACTTGACACTGAACTACAGCCTAAGTTGACAGCCTTTGTGTATCACATAAGGGCACATGAGCATTGTCTTTTTTTTTTTTTTCAGTGAATCACATGTGTTGGGTGACCTATTTCTTTACTAATGCTAAAACTTTAATGTCGGTAGTCGCCTTGATTAATGTGTGTGTGGTTTACAATCAATCTGTGCCTACAAACTCTTAACAAACTGTTTACAAAATTGCCAGAAAGGGAAGAATTTAAAGGCAGGAATGAGCTAAAAGTTACGGGTATTCAGATAAAGCGTCGCCTGATGTATTTCTAAGACATAAATAAATCACTTCACTTAAAAAACGCTGTGTAAGTGTGGTACGTACAATTCCATTCGCTTGCAGGGATGAAGATAAGCTGGACCTGCAGCACGTCCTGGAAGGCCATGCACTTGGAGTTGTTTCCGTTGACATTGCCCATGATGGAAGCGGTAAGATACAAGCGTATAACGGGACGGCTACCGGTCAATTCATGTTACGGATTAACGTGTGGAATGGCTTGTCACTGTAGTGTTTCTCCCATACAGTGGCTGCTTCCAGTTCTCTAGATTCCAACATCAAGTTGTGGGACTTGGCAACAGGAGAGGAAAAGAAGAGCATAGATGCCGGTCCAGGTATGCAATCAATGTGACGAGTGCCTAAGACAAGATACATCCTTCATTGCTGTGGGGCTTATGTATAGGGTATTACATTTTCATGTATACAGTGTCAGCATGCAATACTTCATTGCATTATGTTGTGTTGAATGAATAGCACAATATTGGCATGCCAGAAAAAAAGTGCCAAAATATGTACTTTTGCTGCCATTATTCACCCACAATTTGAGTCACCTTTTAAGAGTCGGCACATGTTGATTTCATTGCAGTCTTATCATATGCCTAACATATGTTTAAGATGTGCTGAAGGCTGTGGAGTAACATTTGTGTTGTTTCTCTCTTTACAGTGGATGCCTGGTCGGTGACCTTTTCTCCAGATTCTCGGTTCCTGGCTTCAGGTTCGCACTCTGGCAAGATAAACCTTTATGGCGTAGAAAGCTGCAAACTGGAATCATCCCTTGACACAACAGGAAAATTCACATTAAGTATTGCATTTGTAAGTGTGTCCTTTATTTGCTCTGCCATTCGTCACTCTTGTGTTCTTGACAGCCCTATGCATTTTAATTTCTATGACAGCTTGTAAAGCTCACCGCGGGTTTGTTAATGAAGGAAAATACACAGAAAGTATATTGCAATATAGAAAGAAAGAATATTGCAGTTTGTGACTTGGGCTTTTGTGAAAGGCTTTAAAATGTGCTCATTTGGCAGTCTTTAGCACAAGTACCTTACTACAGGTCGTATCACTGCTGAGAGATTTACTCTGCACATCACACAAATCGTTATTATTTAGGGACATGCTTGTGCACGAAAGAAGGAAATCGCTGAAAAGGCCAGCCAGGCGCAGGACTCGAACCCATGTCTTCTGATTGCCACTCCTTCCTTCCTTTCATTATTCTAAGGCTAGTTGAGGCTAGTTCTCTGTTGTGTCCCCGTTTGTGTGTTACCAATTTCTATTGATGTTAGTGCGATCTTATGTGTATCTTAGACTCTGCATCAGCTTCTTCATTTTGTTGCATCATCTCATGACAGTGTATGATATATGCAATAGCAGTGAAGCTCATATTGTAAGATATGAGCAGTTGCCTAAATGCTTGAAAATAGGTTACAAAAAAGGAAAAAGAAAAACATGTAAGCTGAGAGCAGCATCTTTTCAGAGCCCTGATGGAAAGTATATCGCCAGTGGAGCCATTGATGGAATCATCAATGTGTTTGACATTTCAACCGGAAAACTCGTACACACACTGGAAGGCAAGTAGAGGCTGGTCCTATCTGGCATTAGGTGTATCTTGGATTCTAGTGATTTAAAGAAGACGAATGCAAAATATAATTTCTGTTCAAGTGACCCCACTTGACCTGCGCACACACGTGACGGTAAAAACAATTGCTGCGATGGTGGTGGCAGAGTAATATCACGTGGGTTTCCAAATTGCTTGAGGACAAAGTGAAGCAGACGACAAAGTCTGCTGGTAAAGTTCACGTTGGAGCAGTTGGAGCTGACACATTCTAACACCAAAGCTCCAAGGTTGTCCTCAACAACTTGCACTTACTGGCTTGATGGCACCAAAAACTAATGTGCGATTCTGTCATCTGAATGGCGTGTTCCAAGGTTCTTTGCCCGAGATTTCCTAGTTGTTCGGCTTGTTATGCCGCACATTGTTGCAGCTGTGCAGGCTGAAACCTCTCTTGTCCTGTGGAACAACTGCTCAGTCAAGTATCATAGGCAATCCCACTGCGTGCAACAATAATGACAGCGTGGTCATTCCAACTGTGTGTGGTCAGCATTTTCTGCAGGCTGAAGGATTTCAGCTTTCACGTTATCAGTTTCTTCACTGCCCAAGCCCAACAGAAAAACAAGAGCTCCGTGAATAACCCAGTGAAGTCCGTGGCAGGAATCCTAGCAGTTCTTTTATTGTGAAATTGTGGTGGTTGAGGCACGTATGCATGCAACACAGTATTCAATGCTTGTGCAACTTGATTTATTGTGTGTTTGATTATGGCTTTTAATACTTTCATGCAAACTTAAAATAAGGTCATATTGAATGAAAAAAAAAAGAAAACTGCCGTTGGCATTCATGTTTGTGAAAAAATTCCCTACGTATTCCTTATCTCCTTTTATAGGTCATGCTATGCCCATCAGGTCACTGACCTTCTCGCCAGACTCTCAGATGTTGGTCACAGCTTCGGACGACTGTCACATCAAAGTATATGATGTGTAGGTTTCCTTCCTTGTTTCGCAATCGCTAAACAACGTACCGATAGCTAGGACACGTAGAGTGGCGTAAAACATCAGATATGTGGAGTAGCTTGCATATCGTCAGTACTGATAACTATTTATATTGATCCTCCCACGTTCCCTGTAAATTGTATAATCAATGTTAAGAAATTTTAATTGATTGCAACCTAGATGTAATGACACTTTCTAAATCTCTTCTATTTCTTACAACAGGCAACATGCGGACTTGGTTACAACGCTCTCTGGTCATGGGTCCTGGGTGCTGCATGTGTCATTTTGCTCCGACAATGCACATTTTGCATCGAGGTAGGTTGTACTGTGCTCAGACGGCATGGGATATAATCACAGTCATGGGTCATGCAGTAGTTATACTCTTTCTTTTTTTTTTAGCTATAGACATCTGTCTCCAGATTCTTTTGCTTTTCTGTTTCTGTACTGTACTGTTGTGTCATGTCAATGGTGGTTGTGTTAATTTCAGTTCATCAGACAAGACAGTGAAGGTTTGGAACCTGGCAGCAAAGGAATGTGTACACACATTTAGTGAGCACTCTGACCAAGTGTGGTGCACCAAATACAACTCTAACGGAAGCCGGCTAGTGTCTGTGTCTGAAGACAAAAGTATTGTGATATACGACTGTCCTGTCTAATAAATATGTTGCACCTCTTCTTACATGAACTTTTTTTTTTCCTTTTGCTAATCCCACTATAACAAACAAGTTATTTTTAAACACAGTTTAACGTGGTGTAATATGTCCTATACCCAACAACTGTAGTGAAAACTCTTGAATTAGCTAACAGGGTAGCTACAGGGTGCGTTCGTAAACACGACTCGATCGACCTGAGAGTTGAACGAGTTAACTTCATGCGTGCAAAAACGCTGCCGTGCAGCTCTTGTGGTGTTCCGACCCCTGTTCTAGAGTCCCAGTTTGACAGTGGATTCATTTGAGAGTCGACCCTCCCCTCAGTACGGGTCGCTGGAGTTTGTGATGTCATATGTCGTCTGCTTTCTCCATATTTGTTACAGCTGGCACAGATTTATGCATGTTTACTACTTTTCAGTCTCACAAACTTCAGCTGATAGGCTGAAATGTGGCATAAGATTGTGTGTAATGAAAAATGCATTTGTACATTGTTTGGACAACCATTTCAAAGGGCAAATACAACAGCTAACGTCTGTATTGTATATTTACAGCTGGTGATATCTACAGAATGTTTGAAGTTACGTAATCGAGAATATGCACAGAGCTTGTTTATAACACAGTTTTGGAAAGCACTCTGTTGTAACACAGCTTTAGCGCCTCTAGCTCTGTATACCTTTTCCATGTGGAGTCTAAAAAATACCCAGCATAAGTATTTACTAGTAAACTAGTTTATAATTCAAGATTTTACCCTCAGTATACTTTACGCTTTCTGACCGAATCCGCATATGGCAGAGCTCACTAATGACCTTCAATCAGCTATTGCTGGTGGTTCATAGATGATCCAACAAGGGCTGTTATATATGGGGCGTTTAATTGAATAATCTGGGGAGGCGAAATGTTGAAGCTGACATTTTTGTGCGTAAAGTGCTCCAACAGGGCCCGTTTGCATAAAAGTTGAGTACGAGTCTCAAACTCAATCTCAACAGCCTTGGCAGTGCTTCCAGCGCGCGCCCAGAGCACGTGCAAAAACCACCACCAAAGCTATTGAGATTGAGTTTGAGACTCGTACTCAACTTTTATGCAAACGGGCCCAGTAGAGTAACGATACGCGAAGACGTTTCTCTCTTTACCACTGACGGCGCTGCTACTGACGATCAAAAGAGGCACAAACGTCCTGCCACATTATGGTCATAACCTACACCAAGACCAAAAGAAGGTACATGTTCCCAAACATATACTTTATCTATAAAAACACACACACATACACGACGCTTCACACAGTAACGCCAACGAACAACTTCCTGCATGGGCGACACGACGCTCACAGATCACAGTTACGAGTCGTCGCATGGGCACTATCGAACAGTTGAGAGGCGAGTTGGCACAATAATACAAAAAGTGTCTCAATCCAATGATTTGCAATTGAACTGAAGCTACATTTCGAAACGCGACGCGACACACGAACCGATCATGTGATGGTTGCGATCGACTTTGATCACGACTTGTATCCCATGGTGCCTCGCGCCGAAGATTAAAAAAAAAAATCTCGCTGTGGCTGTTCCGTTCTGTGTGAATCCTCCCGGCTCCGTCGCCGTTTCTTCTGCGATTAATTAAATTAGGAATACCCTTTAGATGCTCATCTCTTTATAAAATATAGCATCTGTTGCTAATTGATTTATGGCAGAAGATTGCCGTTCTGTCCGTTGGCGGAGAGCAGGTTAAAGCGTTGAAGCTCCGGTTTGGCGGCGGGCGGATCCGCGGATTATTTCTCGGCTCTCACCACACCCAGAGGAGTAAAGGAAGCTTGGGAGTACGGCGGTGAGGGTTGACTGGGTATTTGTGGCGAGGTGTTAAGAACTAGGGTTTGTTTTTTTTTTCTTTTCCGTCATTTGTTGAAAACCTGGAGCAAATTGTGGATTGTGCGGAAATCGTACACTGTGAGTGTGGAATCACGGCGCCGGAGGAGTGACAGTCTGGACGGTGGGTGTAAAACAGGAGTTCGCGGCGATCATGATGGCGTGTTGCATTAGTGAGGAAGCGAAAGAACAGAGAAGAATCAATCAAGAGATCGAGCGACAACTACGAAAGGATAAGCGTGATGCCAGGAGGGAGTTAAAGCTCCTCCTGCTTGGTAAGTTGCAGTGGATGTCGCCTACAGTGAGCGAACAGTTGTCGCTACTTACATGACAGGCGCTGTATGTAGACGGCCATGTTGATTTAGGCCTAAAAATGTAGGTTTTGCTAGGCCTAATATAACGCCGAGAACACTGCTTTCTGCAAAATTACGACTTAAATACGGACTGTTATGCATCGAGTACACACTGGGGTACCCATGGGGCGAGTAGGGTGCCCCTGATTTCAGTATGAGTGCAGTATATGGTTTGCCGGTATGCTCCCGACGGAACATCGCTGTGACCCTCCTACATAGTCCGAGCGCTATGTCGATTCATGAATCAACCAAGTTGTTTTGCCGTTTTTTTAAAAAGAAAGGAAAAAACGTTCGTACATTCCGACTTCACACCAACTGAGTGTAGCTTCACGTTTAGACGGAAACTGTCGATGGGTGTCCCAGGCGTTACTATGACCGATCTGTACATTTAATTTTTTGTGGTTCGTCAGATCCCTACTCGTGTAGTCGTCAAATTTAAAGATAAATAGGTATATGCGTAGAGTTCTATATGGTTGTTTTCCGAGTTTGCGTACACCTTTCGGTCCACTCCACCGATGGATATTTCGTCACGATTTCCTGCAATTACTTGCGGCATTAGCCCGGAATGGTTCAGAGCTTGTGCTCAATGGCATTATAGGCAGGTTTTTTCTACTCTTACACCTCCTTTCTCGTAAGGGTCAATTTAATAGTCGTGAAAAATCCTGTTTTAGAGTAGCACTATACTAACATGGTTTTTCCTTATTGTACGTCTACATAGCCTAGTGGAGAGAGCATGAAGAGCCTAGTACTTGTAGGTATTGAGCAGTACACGAAGATCATTGCAATTCGGTGCCGGGTATAAACCTAAACTTCTGTTGGCAAACGGGTAACAGAACACAAGCAAGCATTTGCGGCAATTACGACATAGAGGTGCGCCGTTAGTACTCACAGTATTGTTGCAACAATTCATAAAAACATACTGCACAAGGAATGCCTAAGACTTATGTTAAGCTGTTATTCTTTGTGTGAGAGCCATTAAATTCCTTTTGTGTGCTCAGTGTAGGGATGTCTCTGGTGCACGGTACAACATTCAGCATACGATTTGACAAGAGTGCTGTAATTTATGGAGCTGAATTTGCTTCAATGTATGTAATGAGTGAGGTACAACAATTATGTGAATTGAGCATGGATAAGGCCTGTTTCCTGTTATCATACTGAATCCCTGGTATGCACATTTTAATGCTGGCAACACGATAGAACTTCATGAAGGTCTCACTTCCTTATCTCAATACCCACAAAATACACTGCCTGAAGATGAGCTGCATCATACCGGGGCAATGTGCTCATGTAGGAATTGAAATTCTGCAAAGTGTTCTACCACATCTCACGACTGACTTAGAATAGGAGGACATCTTACAGAAAATTGGACAGCAAATTCCCTAAGTATCCACCCGCACTGTAGCAGCATTTGACCAGAATGACATTGCTGCTTGTGTTCTAAACTCTCATTAAAATGTGTCCTGCACAGTTGGGGGATTTGAAGAAAGGTGCTTCTGTTGCAAAAGTCGTTTCACTCAAGTTGTTTTTAGGTAATTTTTTCAGTGCATGTTTAGGCTGAAACAATCATTAGTGCAACAAGGGTCAAAACAACGTATCTTTCAATCTGATTCACACACAGCTTTTGTGTCTGTAACTGTTCCATGTGCACAGAGGCTTGATGAGGCATTGTGCATTAGATTCGCAAGCGTTGTGTTGTTCTGTCTGACGTTACACGAGTGCTAACAGCAGAATCTTTGAAACCGGAGTTATTTACGCCCCCCTGTGCAAATGGAGTATCTCGCAAAAGAGGTCACAGAAAGGATGCTCCATGTTGCTCCCCCCCACATATTTGGTGTTTATACTTTGGGCTATTTATAAGAAAATATGCTTCTCGCATAGAATTTTAATCATTTTTTCCCCGTTCTGCGTTCTAGGTACAGGGGAGTCTGGCAAAAGTACCTTTATCAAACAGATGCGCATCATCCATGGGCATGGTTACAATGATGAAGACAAGAAAGGTTTCATCAAGCTGGTCTATCAGAACATTTTTATGGCTATGCAGAGTATGATCAAGGCCATGGATATGCTGAAAATACAGTACATAGATCCTAGCAACTCTGTAAGTATCCCCGTTCTCGCTGCCAGGCAGATATGCATCTGGGACCATGGTGTACATAGCAAATGCCTACCAGTACATATGTCGGGAGACTGTGAAGATAGCAGTGTGCCTCGATTTATTTTTGAGCTAACTTGTACAACGTCTTGCCCAACCCTATCTCTGTAGCAGTCTCGGCCGACCCTTTCAGAAGGGCAGATGTGACACAGAAAGCTGAAAGCACGTAGACGTGTTTGCACGAAACTTACTCTACTTTCACCTGTAATGTTGTCTAAATGTGCTTTTATGTTCCAGGAAAATGCCAACCTGGTGGGACAAGTGGATTATGAGACGGTGACAACGTTTGATGCCCCCTATGTTCAGGCCATTAAGAGGCTCTGGGCGGATGCAGGCATCCAGGAGTGTTACGACCGAAGGAGGGAGTACCAGCTCACAGACTCTGCCAAATAGTGAGTGCCTCTTGCTCTTTTGTTATTGTGGTGCTGCTGTGTTCGTGTTTTAATTTCTAACATTTATATTGTCAAATGCTTCAGCAGTTACGTGTTCTTGCGTCTCTTTTTTGAGCTGCCAAACTTTACATTTTATGCACTGTGTAGCGTTATCATAAGGTAATGTGTTGTACTGCATGAGGTGCAGACACGTGCAGCATGTGGGAGTACCGACATGAGCAAACTGGCATCATGGAAGAGGCAGACAGGAAAAACAGGTCGTTGCACGGATACAAAGCTCAACTGCATAAAGCTTGAGTACGATCCTTATTGAGTACATTCTCATCAGCTTTGACAGAACATTGGGTTGAGCTCTCAGTCAAAGCCATTGAGATTGAGAACAACTGTACTCAAATTTGATGCAAATGTGTGCAAATCTCGGAGAACATGAAGCTTTCGTACAAAGCACATCATTAGAGCACCTGATTGTCTGCTGGCTGTAAGGACACAAGCGCAGTGACTAGGGAAAATGTGAAGTGATTATGTACTTGGGAATTTTATTATATGTTGCATAGTATTATCACCATCCGCTTGTGATTAACGAATGCAACTTTTGTTTTTCTGACTTTCTACCCACTTTTGGTCCTTGTGAATTTGACACATGTGCAGCTATGTGTGCGCTCGTGTCATTGTTGGAAATGTGAATAACCAAAGCTACACCTACTCTTTTCTACTGCCCTAGTTGATTGTGTTTGTTGAGGAATGCAGTGATTTGTTAGTAAGGTGTAAAGCAATCTATTTTCTTTGTTATTCGCAGCTATTTGAGTGACGTAGACAGAATAGCAGCGCCAGACTACCTCCCCACACAGCAAGACATCCTCCGAGTCCGAGTTCCGACAACAGGTATCATCGAGTACCCCTTCGACTTAGACTCCATCATTTTCAGGTGAGTAAAAATGTTTACGACAAAAGGTTTTGAAAAGGGGCAACCAGCTCAAGTTTCCTTTTCACATAAGACACGTAACATATACAGTAAATCTCGGTTGTAACAAAACGTTGCTGTCATGAGAGAAGCGTTCTCTATATCTGAAGTTTGTGGTACACGGAGATAATGCGAAACTGCAATTCAATCCAGCAAGTATACTGTTATTTGCAAATTTCGCATATGTAAGTCCGCATGTAGCAAACCTGATATTTTACAATACAACACATGTGTCCTGTAGGCCTAACGTTTAGCATTCAGTGCAGCATGATCTGAGACATCCTTGCGCCGGGAAACAATCAATGAAAGAAGTAATGGATGTAGGTAACACGTCCCTGAGTTCGGGAGGAACAGGATAAAGACTAGCTTTCTTTTAATTAAGCCAAATCAATGAGACAATACAAGAATGCTGAGAACACCATCTGAATCTCAGCTGCAACAGCTAGCATGATATAACAATAGGGAAACTGGCAGGAAACTCAGTTTTGTTTGTCTCTGTCTCATTTCTTCCTAAACTCACGGACATGTTACACTCGTGTGCACCAACTAGCTCGCCTCTTTATATGTACTTTGATCAAGTAATGGGTGACACAAGGAGTGCACAAAGCAGGTCATACGATCTTTCTTTGAGAGAAACTGGTGATATGGGTTTGTTTGTGCACAGTGGCTTCAATCCATTTGTTCTCGAGACTGTGCAAATTGTCTATATGTCCCGCATCGAGCCATTTTTTGTGGATGAGCTCTGAGGAGCGAAGCGATGAACTTCAACGCTTTCGCAGTGCTTATAGAGCTTTCCAGCAAATGGTGTGTCCTCGTCATTTTCGTGGCTGAAGCAGTCGAAGCTGTGCTCTGTGGTGATCTCCTCTGTGGACTTACTGGAGGAAGAGAAACCGGAAGAACACAGTGTTACATGATATCAAATGTGAGAGTAGACTGACAAAATTCACTTGGTGAAATGTGGCGCATGCTGCTATTTTTAGCCTGCAGAACATCTCCACAGATCTCGGCAGAGTGCTCACTTTGTGTCTTGGGAGTTGTGCACTGCTTCGCAACATCACGTGGCACCGGGGTGAGACTATGTGCGTTTCTGAGCGTGGGTTCATAAGTTCGTGCCATTTTGGAAGCGTAAGCGCTGCCGAAGCCATGCCATTTGCGTTCGCAGCAACCAAAAGTTTGTGCAGTGCCACGTTTGTTACACCCGTAGAAATTTCTGTAAGACTAATGTAAACTGACGATCATTCGTAAATAGTTCATTATGACCGAAAGTTCGTTTTATGTGGCGCTGGTATAACCGTGATTTACCGTGACATAGTTCCTCGAATTTAGGCTGACTTGCACTCTAAGCTGACCTGTGGAAATGGTGATTGCTAAAAGCTAGCACACGTGTTATTTTGGTGTCCAGTGCTCATCCACAATCATGCATAGTAAAAGAGGAGAAAAAAAAAAACAAACGGCTGTTTCTCTTTGACAAACATGTCGAGTGCTGGTTGCTCCGCCTTCTTGGTTTCGTGTTCCTTCTGTAACTACGTAGAGCATGATGTGCTACTGCTTAAGGTGATTTGCTGTCTTAGTTAACTTTGCAGTGGTTGCAGGGTTCAAAGGTCGACTCTCTATCTTGAAATAATCCCCGGTGGGCCTGTCCTCTTTAGAACTTCAGACATGTCCATTATCTTGTCACTTGGTGCAGTGAGTGCATGCAAACTGCCCTGGTGGTGTCCATGACTGATGCACTGTAGCTGATCTTTTACTCTTGCATGCTTTTCGCTAGAAGGAGTGTGAGCGAGGAGCAAGCATACACATTTTCTCGATTACGACAACCCTTTCTATTTTAGAATTCAGATTTCTGAAGTGTTGGGGAGGGAGGCGCCATTGCTTGGAACGTATCGAACGTATTCTTGTGCAGTTCCATCGGTTGCACTGGAGCATACACGTTCAAACAAACACCGCGAAAATTTCCCACCTTTGGTTGCCCTGAATGGCTACCATTACTTAATTTGGTTGTTGCTACAGTCGAGCCCGTTTATAACAATCTTCAATACAACAATAACTCTGATAGTACAATGGAATTATCTGTTCCCGTCAGCTCTTGCATTGAAACACATGTGAAGAAAACCCGGTTTGTACAATCGTCAGTGGAATGCCTTGCTCTGATACAACAATGGGATTTTCTTCTGGATGCCGGCCAAAGATGGAAAATTTTAAGAAACAGAGCAACAATGCAATTCCTTCAACAATGCAAGCAGGCTTCCTTGGAGCACCTCAAAGGGCAGTGAACCGATCTTCGGTGCTAGGTCACGGGGAGCAGAAGGATTAGTGAGTCACGGGAGGTGACTGCGCGT
>JARGYV010085590.1:0-15372 GCA_029532675.1 Ornithodoros moubata
TTTGTTCATTGTCTGTTTCCTTCCACTGCCCCTAGCATTAGCAAAGGTTATTTCGTGTGAAAATTTTAAGCAAAGCGACAGTCATAATGGTGATTCCCAATGTGATAGTATGTGTAGCTTTAGATGCCCTTGCCTTCCAAGTTGTTTACTGATTTGATCCGTGTTGTGGTTTCATTACATTGTGGCCTGAATAAATATAGCCTGCGGAGGACTCACACGTAGTAAGTCTGTCAACAGACAGCGGCTCGCAGCATTCTCTACTGCCATGGAATCCATTCAAGCAGATGTTGAGCCAATAGATCAAGATGAGAACGTCCCGTAAGTTGGGCTGTCATTTTTGCTGCACATTTGCATAACAAATGTCTATTTAACAGCAATGCATATAACTTATCCTTGCAGTCTTGCTTCCTTTGTTTCTAACATTCTTGTTCTTCAACAGCACTGGTGGTATCCCAGCAAGAAACTCTAAAGGCGAAAGGCTTCTTCTTTTCCTTGGTGTCATAGACATCCTTCAAAGCTACCGACTCAAAAAGAAGCTCGAGCACACGTGGAAATCTATGTTTCGTGATGGGGTAATGGAAATATTCAGTTCTGTTGAAGTCACTCACGTAAATAACATGCAAAGATTAAAACGGTCGCTGCATATGATTGAAGCACTTCAGCATCTCATTCATCGATATCGTGTCACATGGAAGCATGGTCACTGCTGTGAGGGGTTCAAAAGTCGTGAACTGGGCGCTGTTATGTAACATGTATTTCTCTTGACCTTCTTGCTGCACTCTCTAGAGGTATGTTAAGAAAAGAAAAAGAAAGGTTGTAGTATGCACTATGCTGTGGATATGTATTGCTGCCACCCATCAGTTTGCCTGCAAACGAAATTGCATTATGCAGTTCACAAATTGGACTTCTCTGATTCTCAAGTCATTAAGAGATTAGGTACATAATCATCATCATGAGTTTCAGTTCACATAAGTTCAAACATAATTAATGTCTTCCGTTGTTGTCACACAGAAGTGAAGTAGACAGCTCTGCCGAATTACATACACGCCAGTTTACATGTGCATCTAATTTGCTTTGTTTGGGTGTGCTCTTGTCAACTTCTCAAGAGTATTGTAGAAACTGCCCTCGGCAGCGCAGTGGTAACGTGTCAGGCTTCTGCGCTCAAGTTCGCGGTTCGATCCCAGTCGAGGACGGTAGCAATGTGGGGGAGGTAAACATTGCTACTGGCACCGTGTGTCGGAGATTTCCGGCGCACGTCAAAAGATCTCCAGGTGGTCTAAATTATCCGCAGTCCTACCCTGTGGCGTCACTCATGATCTTAGTTGTCTCGCGACGTAAACCTACAAATTATTATTATTATTATAATTAGTATTGTAGAAGGTCTAAGTGAGACATATGTTGAAAATGCCTCCAACGCGGCCTCCTGAATTTCGTTTGCCGGTATATACCGCCGCAACACGTCTACTGCGCAACGGCTTCGGTGATGTGGACCTTTCTATTCATTGTGGGCATTTTTAGATTCCGCACGTTAGCATCCATGTTATCACATCAGTGTTTCAAGAAAACAGCAAATGAAAGGAATCTAGCCACTGGCTGCAGTCCTCTTGAGGATCCTTACCCCCTTTCTTTTCCTCCCTCTTGCATGGGGTGGGATGGTGCGACCTTAGCAGCAAATCAGGCCACGTTCTCAATGCCACGAAAAGTTCATTCAGAAAAAAAACGTGGAGGCACCCTATGTCCTATGTTTGTAACAGAGAAAGCTCAAATGAAAACACTTCGTTACAGAGATCGCCGAAATACTGGAAATTACTGGGAAATTTCTCAGTAGGGAGAGCTTCGCTATGTAGACGTGCCATTATAGAGAGGTTTAACTGTACAGGGTCTGTGTAGTTCTTTAGCCAAAGCTAGTTATGGTTGATAAGAGCATTACCAGAAAACAGTACCCTTAGTAACTGTACAGTCTTTCCCATTTTATTCAATGCCTAAAAATTTGTTTGTGAGTAAGTTGTACAGAACACTTCATGTACTGATATGATTTTCTTTTTTCCCCCGGCCAGGACACAGTGTCTGTACACAGACCCAGTTTCTATGCACAAAGGTTTCAGGACTTCATGGCCAAGCGAGTGTTCAAGAAGATACCTTCACGTGAGTCCCCGGTGCTGTGTTTACATTTCCCTTCTCACTGGTTGATGTTCACAGCATTTTCCCTCCAACTGTTGAGCACTTTCTTTAGTCACTTGAGCCACATACCGTTAGTTCTCCATCACAGCACTCTGCACTTCCTGGCCCTTCCCCATTGCATTGGATGCAAGATGTCCGTGTAAAAACCTATCCCTCGTGCTGGCATCAGTAACAGATAAATACTTTTGTAGTATTCCGAGTCTAAAGTGAAAAAGGCTAGATCAGTTTGACATTCTCACCTGCCCGTGATGCTTTCCCAGGTTTAGCCATAGACGCATTCTTTCAGGCAGGGCAATAACTGTCTGCATTTCCAAAGGAACCACCCATCTGTCGGATACAAGCTCCAAGGCTGTCCGATGACATAGTATAGTATGTCACAGTAATATCCTAGTTGTGCTTTCGTGGAACGGACCTACCTGAAATTAAAGCTCTAGCGTATATGCACACTTTGTGTGAAAGTTGTGAGCAACAGGGGAACAAGCAGCATGGAATGTACTTAGTATGTCAGTAGTTATTTTCTTCACTTCGGAAGATACCCGTACTGTCCTTGCCACTGCTAGTCGCCTTTTCGTTTTTGTGAGCTTTGAAAAGTGCCCGACTGGTGGAAAAGCTTAAAATCAGTAGTGAACTTGTTAAGGGGAAGCTGCATATCTGCCCGATTGTGCTGAGAACTAAGGGCTGTAGGCATCCCATGTCATTAGAAAGCAAGAAAAGCACAGGGATGGCTCGCAGTGCTGGCATCGCGTGGTGCGCTGTACAGCTGTCCAAAATCAGCGGGGCTTTCCTAGGCTGAAGGCTCATGCCTCAGCCTAGTTCTATGAGCCACTCCACAAAGAGCTCACTTTCTCGTGCCCTCCCATTGCGCCGGTAATGTGGTTGAACCGTGTAGGTTCTTAGTCTCTTATGGGCCCTAGCAGTTTTTTGCAGAGTAGCCATTCTCCTCTTTTTGACATCTTGTCAATAATAACAGCCTTGGTGCGATACATTTTCACTTTTAGCTTGTTAGTTGATGCTTTCATTTTCTGTGATTCGCCCATGCTGTCAACATGCCTCATCGTGGAAGAAAAAGAGAAAAGTTTGGCCCATTCAAAAGAGAGGGGAAACTTTATCCCGCACCACCTTGGGCTCGATCACGACGACATTGGTGAAAATTAGTGTTCGCCAGCACTGGACGTTGGGGGAATAGGCGTAATTTCACCGGCAGTCTCGAATCATTCTCGTCGAGGATGGTGGAGCACTAGTGTCACACAAGAGAAGAAAGCGGATGGGCTGCTCTATGTCAACAACACACGCCTTGCAACATCACGTATTGAGACACAAAGGCTGGGTGCCTTTCACAGCAGTAGTACATATTACAGATGATTTTGACACAGAACCACTATAGTCACTACAAACAATCTAACAATTACACCTTTTGGCAGATGAGATACATCAGAACATGTGGTAGCATAAAATAGCGAAAAGGTCTTAGCTGATGATGGGCGGGGGATGGTGACAGCCGGGATCTTGAAGATCTTGCAGTTACAGTGCGATGAAAAAATTCCAGATGGGTGGACTCACAATTATTTGGAAAGGCCCTGACGAGTGGACTCAATCATTTCACGTAGAACAGGATTTGGAGTGATACTAACGGGATGATATGTTTGGTGTTGGTTCTGACTCTGTCCGACTGCTACATCTCCTTCTGACTGTGTGCGTTCTTTGTTTTCGTTTGGTTTTATACCCTCGGCTTGTTTGTGCACTTCGGCTTGTTTGTGCACTTCGGCTTTTCCTCTTTCTCTTAAGACCGGTTGGCCTAGGATCGTAACGAAAAACACGTGTTCAGGATGGATCTATGCTCCATTCCTTTTCGGCAGTGAGCACTTCCACAGGCTTTAGTCATTTTCCTACTTCCCTTAATTAAATACATATGGTGCTCTTTCTTGGTTGTTCCACGGACTATGACAGCTGGCTCTCGGCAATCATTCATGTGAGGATTCCATTTTTGAATGCTCAGGGCTATCTAATTCATTCCTCTTGTCTTGTTTAGAAGAATGTTCTCACTGTAGGTTGTGAGCTACAATATTAACATACATGGCTTTTCCCGTCTTCTCCGGAGCAGTGCTCTCTTAGACCTGCTGTTACAGGGCCGACATCAATGCGTGATAGGTGCTACAAAACGCACCTTTTGGCATGATCACTAAAGTGTTTTGCAGTGGTAGCGCTGAGAGAATTTCACAAACTGAACTATTAAATTTTTTTAATTTCTCCGTTTAGTGCGACTCAAGCCAGCATCAAAGTAAACTTTGTACAGTGCAAAAGATGTTTGAACCAGCCTGTACATACTGGATGTCATTTGAGTAGCATGAGCAGAGATGAAGGTTGTTTGGCTGTTAAAGAGTCGGGTATAGTTGCACATAAACTTTCTTTCAAGCCCCAAGCCAGCTTTCCTCCCAGTCATGTAACCAACACGTACGGTTACATCGGGCCCAGGGTGCTAAACAACGCGTGCCAAATGATCCCCATGAAATGCAAAAAGTTTGTAACCTTCAATGTAATGTTCACCTCATTAAGCTTTTTGGGCCTCTCCAGGGTTTCACACGGTATGAATCAGGCGTAAAAAATGATTTTACCTAAAACCTCTGACCTTCGAGCATATCAAATACAGCTCCTGAGTAGAGACGATAAGCTATCAAATGCTGTTGTTTGTATATTTTTACAATTGTAAGTAAGAATCAAGAGCGGTACACATGTACTTCCTGCTCCTCTCGTGCAGGGTATCACAGTGCGACACATGTTCCATTTTTCTCTAGAAAAATATAAATGAGTAATTTATTCGAAGCATTCATTGTGAAACCACAACTTGCAAAGTGGGCTGCTAACAAAGATAGTGAAGGCAGACACAGCAGCGGTAGTCCTTCTGACCTCTGGTGTTTTTATTTTTTTTAATGAGCCTTGTTTTCATATTCCCCACCCAACTTCCCCAACTCCTTCATATTCAGAAGCATCATTCGTTTCAAAGGTGTCGTGCAATCTACCGAGGCTTAGTTAAGATTGGATCTTTCAAGATTTTGCACCTTAGTGTGTCAGTACATAACCTCATCTTCTATTTGGGAGGATGTATAAAATTGGTTCCATATCTAATGTGAATACTGTCCAGCAAATGAGATTTAGTGATGGTCCATTATAGGATAGCTTTGCCTGGTACTTTCATGTTCTCCTTCCAGCTCAAAGCGCTTTTGTTTGGACCCTGTTCCACCCATCCTGCATTGGTCTACTGTGTCTGGTCTACTTCTGATTTCCCAGAGCAAACTCTCGTTTGCACATTGTGTCTTTGGTGTTTTGTGCTCTGCTCTTTGCAACATCTTTCTCATCTGAAGCAAGAGCTTCTGTTATGGGATCTTTTGTTTATAATGATGTCAGGTTAAGAGAATCATAGCTGCCATGCCACTAATTCTTGGTGTTGAAGGTTATGAACATAGTGTAAATGTGAAATATATTATTAAGCATGAACATTGTTTGTTCTTGACTACTTGTACCAGACTGAGTACCTGCAATAAAATAACCTCAAGGAACTCTGTTCACTGCAACATTTACATGTACTCTGGGTTCTTAAGGGCCCCCGGCAACTTGCGGGTCAACTGTTTGATTTTAATTTACAGTGCAAGCCCGAGGGCAGTAAATGACTTATATCACCCTCACCAATAGAACTGCCTCTGTTGTTTTCTAATTCAGCTGCATAAATACTTAAGTGAACTGGTGTCTGTGATCACTAATGTGATCAGTGAACCGGGCTACTTATGCACATTAGTCCTGCCAATTTGCAAAAGTGATTTGTGTATTCTAGCTGCCAGTATAGCCAGAAATCCGCAGCAGGAGCTCAGCAATTATATGTTATTTCCGTTCAGCGATTATTTATTATGAAGTTCTGGTAGAATGTGGCAGCTCCTGCGGAACAAGCATTTGGTGAGGGAGAAAGAATTCTTATAGCTGAATTAAAAAACAGCAGCATTTCCAGCAGTGAGAGTGATGTTTGTCATTTATTACCCTCGAGGCTTGTACTATAAATGAAAATCAAACAGTTGACCCACGAGTTGTCTCGGGACCTTTAAGGGTATTTCCACTAATATAGCGACCAAGACAACACTCTTAAGACTCTGATATCTAGTGATGTATAGCTTCGTCAATGCAAAAATCAGAAGATATGCTTCCTCGATCATGGCAGTTTTGTGATGCCGGTCACATCATTGGGGGATCTTGTGAGATATGCATATTTATACTTCTTTCTGTGATAAAGATGTTGCAAAGTTGACGTGTATATATGTATGCAGTGACTGCACATGAATAGCATACGAGATTTGTCTCATCTGTGATGTAGTGGTAGCACTTCATGGTCAAGATCATTACTTTTACCTATTACTGAAACCTCAAGAGGGTACAGATGACTCAATAGGGCACTGGTACACCGGCAATACGCTGAAAATGGTGCAATGCAGTGAAATGTTTGAGGCCTGAATGTACCCTAAGTGTAGACTCATAATGTATTAACGAAATTTCGAGCATAATTAGAACTCTCAAAAACAGGACTGTTTCTAAGTGCAGACATGAGGTGCTACCCCATCACATACAGCTTGCTATTTTTCCCTGTTGTTAAACTGCATAACAAGACAGCTCCCATGATTGAAAAAAAAAAAAGCCTGCATTTGCATGGCATCCAGTGACACCACACTATTTATGCCTTTTGACCCTTTTGTGTTGTTACGCTTCTGTAGCATTAAAAGGTCACTCCACCAGCCCTTTATCATAATATACGATGCTCAAGGATATGGGCTTTTCTTTCTTAAGTCTCTGTAGTGTCTTGAAATTCCACTTAGCAAAGGAGCAAGAGGGGTTGTGCACTTAAATGACCAAAAACGGCCATAGGACTTTTTTTAGGTGACTGCACTGTGACAGGCCCTTTCGAGTTGGGAGTGAAATAGGCAATTGTAAATTATGGGGCTATTTTTTATTATTGTTTTTGTTCTGCTGGAAATGATAGGTGCAGTACCAAAGACGCCTGCAGTTGCATGGTCATAAGGACTGAATATCGAATTGTCGTTATATCATTATTTATAAGTATCTTATATAGAACGAGAGAGAATTAGCAGCATGTGTTGCTAGGTGTTGTATGTGTACATGTAAAGCAGTTGTGCAGGAGTTTATCTTGAGATTATGTTTTGAATTTGCTCCGAGTGTTATTCCAGGTGAATTCAGAACTCTGGGTGGAGTGGCTTTTGGTGGCAGAGAGAGACGTGATCAGTTTTTATGTGTGAGGATGTGAAGTGTACATAATACTTCCTTCTCCCTTCTCGTGGTCAGACTCCCGACATTGTGGTGTTCTGTGGTGACAAAAAAAAAAGCTGCCATGTTTTCTTTGATTATTGACATTGGTTTCAAGTCTGCCATCTGTTTTCTCTTTTTCTCTCCTTGCTTCTCTTCCCCTTTTTCCCCACCAGTGGACCTCCCTGAAATCAAAGGGCCACATCGCAAATTTAGAGCCCTGGTGTCTAGTGTATTAGGTAGGCTGTCCAACTTGCTCTACTATCTCTTTGTCTGTACCTGTCAGGTTGTGAAAGAGTACAGAGAAAGCCCCGTGGTGTGCCCTGTGTTGCAGCTTTGCTTGATTTGTTTTGCTTTCTTTCTTCTGCCTCCGCTGTGGCGTAGGTTGACCTGCATTTTTGGACTATGCTACAGCTTCTTTGTGTATCTTACTTCTTCTTCACCTTTCTTCGTGTGTCAGCATCTGCACAGAGCTCTGGGTGTTTCATCTGTCTGTAATTTGCATCTCTGTCTCTCTCTTTTGCTCTGGATGCTGCCTAGGTAGCTTGACTGGCCTTGCAATGTGCAGGCAGCTGTGACAAAAGGAACTCGCACATTGCTCCAGCATATGACTCTTTACAGCTGATAAGGTGCTAGAATGAAATTCAGAGCATTGCATCAGTGTTAATAATTTTCATAGTTCCTTCGGAATGTAATAGCAGGAGATGCTTGTCTTTCTGTTGCAAGGGTCATAAGCAATAGCTTCATATTGTTATCAGAGCCTTGGCCCCTATACAGTTGTATCTATTGACCTTACCTGCGGAGAAACCGAAATATCTGGCACGAATGTGTCTCATTCAGGCTCATACTCAGCATGGCCTCGTATTAGAGTCTTGCTTGCATTCTTTTTCTCGCATGTGTTTACATTCTGCTACTGTAATACTTCTGCACTGAGATATACTTCTTAAACCTCAGTACGAGCATTTTGAGCAAGACACCATGGAATCGATTTGAGTGTCTCATCAATAAAGTTGCATTGCTATGATACAGGTAATATTTTACATTTTATTTAGACTCAGGAACAACTTATGTGTTACCAAGAATTTGGTATACACGATGCACAGACAGATAAAAGCTCAGTGTTAGCAAAAGCATCAGTCCTGTTTGGAGCAGCGTCTAATTTTTACGAACAAGGGTGTCGCATTGTAGTTATCATGTGGCTAGAGAATGAGCTTTAAGCTTTGTTTTATATATGCAGTCAGGCAAAAGTGCTATTAGGACAATGCAAATGTATACCAAGCACTCATTCTTAGGAACATCTCACATGCTAGAGAAGGCTGGGTGCCCCATTAAACCACCACAAAAAGTCATTAACAATAGAGGATAGTGTTCACTGCATGAGAGGGGATTGATTGCATCTATTGCTATCTTGGAAGCAGTTCTTCCAGCACGAACACTCGTCAACAGTCCATTTGCAATCTTCATACATGCTTTTTTTTTTTTTTTTTGCACTCCACAATGTATAGACAGAAGATACATGGCTATTGTGTACAAGTACCTTTTCTAATCGTTATTCATACCTTTTGCGTGGACTTTGTCAAAAAGTGGCAAACAGCTTGCAATAGAAGCATGTTGTCATACAGCTTAAGCGCTTGGGATTTGAAATGTCAATGTTAGGTAAGAAGACAGTACACGAAGGCTGCAAGTGAACTCCATGTGTTGTAGTTTGTTGGCTGTGTGACAGAGGACGTGAGCATTCCTTTCCATATGTGTTCATGAACTAGTTTCCCAAGAAACAGGGATTTATTCAACATTTGCACGTTGTCACAAAGGCAGGGTTTGCTTCTACAGAAGCTTTCAGTATGTAGTGTATGTGTAGATGAAGGACAGTGGTCATGCTCAACACCTTGCTTTGCTTTTGCTGTCTGCCTTCTGACATCTGAAACGACTGATTTGCAGCTGCCTCATATACATAATGGAACTAAGGAGGCACGAAAAGGCACCTCTCTGCTGTTGCATATTTCATGTTCCTGCTTTGAGACCGTAGATAGACCTTTTCTGACAATTATGCACCTTTGTTTAATGCCTTAACATGTACTGTGTCTGTTGTTCCTGCTTTGCTTCTGCAAGTTATCTTCCATGATTTGTTAAAGTCATTTGGGGCTTAGACTATTGTTGATGTTCTGTAGTATATGATAGAGCTATGCATCAGTGCTTTCCTCTGAGCAGCCAGTGCAGAAATTGGCAATCTTGTCAGAATGTTTTTGCATGCAATAAGCATGACTGCTACTTGCATTGCTTATGTGTATGAAACTGATTCTAGCAACTTATGTATCTTGATAGTAGGCATTAGACACATTACTAGTTGATTTCCAAATGCTTTGATAGTTTTTGCTTTGCATTGAAGCATGGCTCTAGGCATTTCCATAAGTGTTTGCCTTTTGGTGTAGTTTTGTAATGTATATGATACATCGTTTTCTACTGTTTGCCCTTTAGCACTGAAGCATTCTCCTTCTAAAAGAAAAGGCATAGCTGGAAGGACACGTCAGGTGTCAGCCAATGACCAAGACACTATAAAAGAAGAAACAGAGTCAGAATCGCCAGTGAAGGACCAAGGTAATTGCACTGTGTCATTTGTGTCTAGTTCGTTGTGCTGAGACTAAAAGGCTAGCCTTTGTGTTTTCAATTTCTGAGTTTGGAGAGAACATGAAAATAGTTTGTTGATGACATTCCATGAGTCGATATACACTTCTTCTGGTGTACACTTGTATATACTGCTTGCTCCACAGGAGGGATTGAGACTAGCAATCAGATACTTTTCTTTGTTCATTTTTCTTTTTCTTCTCCTTTAATGGTATCACAGTGAGGGCAAGCTATTGGAATTGTCTTTGTTTCGCGTGGCTTAGGCCTCACACTATGCTTCATCGTGTTTAGAATCAGAGCTCAATGTGATATGAGCAGATACTTTAAAACATCATCAGTTAATGCTTGTTAGTAGTAACTAACTCAGGACTTCGCAGGGCACATGGATGGATTAGTGACTCTTTAGATAATCCACCTGTCAATTTCAGCTTTGAGTGAAGCACAGCAGTAAGAAAGAAGCCATGCAGGAGTTGCTAAAGTGGCTGTGAGTGCAAGAGTCGAATGTCATGTATAAAGATCAGCAGGAATCATGTTGCCCCTTGTGTGACTGGCAGTGCTGATAAGGAATGCTGTTAGCAGTATAATTTCTGCCTTATAACATACTACCGGCACTGGCACTGTACACCCCCACAGCCTTCCTATGTGTATGTTGAAACTTTATTTTTCGACATTCAGGGCACTGCGGAGTTTGGGTTCGTTGGGTCACAACCTGAGGACGGAAAGATAGATTAAACTGACCTTGTTTTGTTCTTTCTATTTCATTCTAGGCAGTGAACAGCACTACCCAGAAAGGAATGCTGTTTTTAAATTTGGAGCACCAGACGCAGTGAGGGAGTTAGCAGCATCTATGGCACGAAGTGCTGTGGAACGAAGCAAGGCTCGTTCTGCTGACCCTATACGAGCAGCAGTCCTTAGGTCTGCAACAACGGTCACCACCAAGACTTCAGAGGCCATGAGGTCTTTCTCTGATTTCAGAATTTCCGCACTCTACGAAACACAGCTAACACAGGAATGTGGGGCAGTTAAAAATTACGTTTAATGCCCACTGTCATCTTGCCTGTCAGACTTTTTCCAAGCAAAAATTTTGATCTCCCAGCCAACTTTGCAACACTAATGTGAAAAACATTCGATGAAAATTTTGGCAGCTGTAGAAAACTGCAACTGAAACTCTGCAGTCTTCATATGCATTCAAAACATTTTATGAAATTTAATTTGGAGACATTTGATTCTATGAAGTGTGCACTGCATTGCGGAGTCAAAGTGGTGGTCTAAGTTTCTGGTCATTCCTGTTTGTATGGGTAGAACACTTTAGGGCTCGAGTTCAAATACCCTTTTTTCTTCTCTCTCAACATTCACATGACAGTTTTGCTTTCAATACCCTATGCAGTAATGATGTTTTGATGGTAACAGAAGGGTCAAGTCTTCTGTTCTTCGAGTTCGAGAAGTTAAGTTTAATGATGTTAAAATTTGGTAGAATCACTTTTAGTGTACAGAAGGAGCTGTACCATGTTTCTCACCTACATTCATAATCATGTTTCAGATACCACCTTAAAGTTATAGGTTTGCATATCTATCACCATTTTTTCCTGTGCACGTTAACAGATAAGTAAGTAAAACGACTCCTTTAAATCGGCCCAGGACACAGATTAACCCCAATTTCCATCGGTCCACATGTGTACATTGCTGTACATTATCAATCATTCAAATCATCAAATGCATCTGTAAAGTATCCACCTTTGGCCTGTAGATGCAATGTTTGTGACAATGTGCCAGCTTGGTTTGTTGGCTTTCACTATTTCCTGATCGTCCTCATATCAATTTAAGCATGTTTCTCGCATTGTGCGAATTACCCCACTATTAGAATTGGCCCTCATATCGGTTACCTATTCTTTCAATTGTTTCTTTATACTTAAAGAACAAACAAAAATTCAGTAGCACAAAGTGCCTGGTACATGTGTTCATAAAAATATACAAAACTATATATGCTTTACACTGTTTTCTTCGCTAGCTGGCTGCAGGCACATCTAACAACTTGTAACAACACTTATTCTGTACGTTTGATCTTTGCAGTCCTCCTTAGGGGTCTGTACTGTGTAATGCATAGGCCAACTTACAGCTTTGGAAATTTTACCTTTTAAATAGTTAAAAAATGCAGTACACTTAGAGGCTGATTTTCTTGGTCAGATGTTTCTTCAAAATTTGGGGCACAGAGGTCAGGTACTTTGTGTGCGTCCAGTGGAATCTCATGAAAATAAGAACAAAATTCACCAGTTCATCGTCTCAAACGTCATCTCTGTCGTGCATCTGCAAAAAATAATAATAGCAAAAAACAGGAAAGAAAAAAACAAGGTCTATCTGTGCAGCTGCAGGTATTCTAAGAATATAGACACAACAAGAATTTATAAGTGTAGTATTTGACAAAAAGCAGTGTTCATATAATACTTCTGCGATCACAAAATTGAGCTGTAATTCAGGGGAATGTCGGGTGTAACCCGAAGCACATTCACCTTAATTTGGGACAAAAATATTGGGTGGAACCAGGGTTAACCCGAAAAGGTCAGATATTAAGTGTACTACATAGCCAGATGAGAAACAGGTCATGACAATACAGCAATCTGCTTGCTGGTAACCATATGTTTCACTTCACACCTCCTTTCCACTTCAAAGGATTTCACTAACCGTCCAAAACAAATTTCCCGGCTTGCGTTTGCTTGCTAAATCTAATGCCTGCTTTCAGCATGTGCATGCTTGGCAACCTGACACAAAGTGGACAAGAGTAATTAGTTATTGATTTAAGATTCACATGTTTTAACCTCAGAACGAAATGAAAACTCGGGCCTATTATACAGCCTAGGTAGTGCTTAGAAAGTGCGATTGAGCATTCTCTTTTTTATTGTACCTTGTCCGGAACCCGTAAGACATGCACGACTGCGAATGAAATAAGGTTTAATTCTTTTGTTTGGTTGGTTGCTTGCTTCTCCGGGCAGTTCAAGCACGTCTTCTGGGCTGAGCTGCACCACAATGCGGACCCTGGCCTGGACTCCGCCTCATAGCGTTGAGGGTTCAACGCCCACCCACACTGAAGGTACACCATCCTTCACAGAGTCCAGCTCCAGTGGCGACATTGGTGGGTTCCTTGCTCCGAACCTCATTTCCAAAGCTGCATGCTGCTTGCTGCAGAGATTGAATAAGTTCCTCCCTCTTCCACTTCAGGTCTCTTGGCTCTAGTATTAATTAAGTACTCATCACAATCTTTTTGCCTCTTTGTTCTTACTGTGAGTACTTTCCAGCTTATGGGCATTTGATCATCGTGGCAAACAACTTTTTAACGTGGGAAGGGAACTAATACTTGGACATATTTATAAAGCAAGAATGCTTGCATAACACTGTGTGCGGTAAAGTGTTGGTATATAACGTTCCACTTGCTGCAACTTTACACCGTTAACTTATCATTGTTTTTCACTAATGGTTTCCATACTGTGGTAGGATACAACGGTTGGTCAGGTATCAGCTTCCCGCGCTATCGCACGCGGATTCATTCAGCATGTACGTAAGAAATTCAGATACTCAAGCTGTAGGTTGTGGACAGGCTATGGCATGTTTTCAATGCCTGTAGCTAAACATGAAGAGTGATGCTAGGTAAACGAGTCATTTATTCTAAAAGACACAGTGAGCTAGGCATTTAAGTTTGTGGAGCCTGAAGGTGGCCCTGACAGTATATGTTCCTCATGCTGCAGCATGCCCTACAACTCCCCAGAAGAGCTGGTTGAACAAAGGATCCCAACCGTCCCTCGGTGACTCCCAGGGACTGCATGAAACAGAAATGGTGAGCATTGTTTTGCTGTATTGCACTTCCGCATTTTCTGGCCCTCGTGCTTCATTGTCAGAAAACATGCGACGCTAACTTTGCTATTGCGGCATGATGATGTATGTCGGTCGTAATGTGGTGCATAATATGTTGCTACTGCGGGAAGCAGCTTTGCTGTGATGCATTGATATTTTTTCTTACATTTTGTCTCAGAATGCACTGTTTGTTAGAAAGCATTAGCACTTTCCAGCATAGGATAAAATCTGTCCTGTTGAGTTTAAGTTTGTCTGTCTTAAAGAGAGGGATGGGGGTCACGAACGAGAGTCCAGGTGACCTTGACACCCCTTGACCGTTACATTGACCCCTTACTCTTACTGTGACCCTTATTACTAACCTCCACCAGTCAGTTATGGCACATAGGGAGCTCTGGTGCCAAGAAATTTCAAGCAACCAATCAGCAAAAGAGTGGCGGAAATCATGAGAGACAGAGATAGACACCTTGCCGTATATGTGTGAAATTTGGGTTGCTAGTACAGAACACTGAATTGATTGCTCATAAGAGAAAGAGTTTACTAGCAGTCAGCATTTTTTATTGCCATAGTAAAATTTTGGGGGTGCTGTACCATTTATGAATAGAATATATGAATTTTTTCCTGTCGTGAATTGTGCTGAACAAGCCTCAGTGAAATTAAGCAAAAATTTCTCTCTTACATTAAATTAGTTGGTCCTAGATTGCTTTGCAGTTTTTCTTTTTAGGTATTCCTTCTGCATGCGCATGAAATTGATCGTGGGGCTCTTAACTACTTGAAAGAGTATTGTTTGAACATTTCAAATGTATGGTTTGCCAGCCACCTACCCTGCCAAAAATGTGAGATGTAGATCTGCTGTAATCATACTGTACGCTTATACAGCAGAGCAGAAACGTTTGGAATTCACATGGTCTGCTGTACACAGCAGTCTTGCAGCACATTACTTAGTTTCTGATTACAGTATATATATATATATATATTATAATATCTTTGTGGCAACATACAATAGAACTACATATGAGTAATGTTGTAGCAGAGGAAAGGTACCATCCAACAGAGAAGGCTGCCTCAGTTGCCCTCAGCATCACCTCCTGTGAATTTTATGTTGTTACCTGGCTAAATGGCCAGGAATTGATCATGGTCAAGAAGGATAAAAGGAAATTCGCAATGAGTGGTCACTCATCGAGTCAATCACTCACGAAGAATCGTCGACACAGCCAGCAGTTATTCGGTAACTGCGTACTACACCTTAGAACACCAAACTAACAAATCATCCGTCTTGTCATGTGATTACAGAATAAATGTCTTAAGTGATGGTAAGCCAGTTTAGGCCCAT
The DNA here is from genome assembly GCA_029532675.1 of Ornithodoros moubata. NCBI lineage: Eukaryota > Metazoa > Arthropoda > Arachnida > Ixodida > Argasidae > Ornithodoros > Ornithodoros moubata. The sequence continues at coordinate 15,275 of JARGYV010085590.1, forward strand.
TCCTTTTTTGTCATACATTTTATGGCACCAGTTATGAAAAGAATATTGACATTGTGCCCTTTTCCAGCACTTTTTTCATTAACCTGACTAACACTGAT
>JARGYV010085591.1:0-10408 GCA_029532675.1 Ornithodoros moubata
TCTAAACGCTTTTCTTCTTCACGACTACTTTCTTGGATACAGTGGCTTGTAATGTAGGCTTCGAAGGCAGTGCTGCTGATTCGCTGGTTAATTCCATTACATATACGTAGAAACATGCCTACAAATAGTCATTCTCGCAACACACTAGAACGTTTTGGGCAAGACGTAATGGCGGTTTTGACACATGCGACCGCCAGAAGGGTCCCACGGCTTTTTGATCTTTGTGCCGTCTCCTTTCTTTCCTACCTCCATGGGGCCAACCATGAAGGAATTGCTCTAGGTAACTGGGTTCCTCGGTTTCCCGCTAGGTGTTCTGCTGTCGATTTCCAGCGGGTTTTTAAAATTGTGTTTTGAGAAAACTGGGGTTTTGGGGCGTGAATTTTTGCATACGATATTTGTTCTACGTCCTTTATCACCTGACACTGCGCATGAGGCTCCTCATTTCCTGGTCAGGGTCCCTTTTAAGCGATCCCGAGAAAGAGGGAACGTTCCCGGAGCACCGAATTAACGCGCCTAATTGTTCTACAAATGATATGAGAGTTCCTCCTAACGAAACATGCTGGAACATTTCTTTTTCTTTTTAACAGCCAGTACAAAGAGAAAAAGTGAAAACGCTCGTGGTCACGGACGCGGGAAGCACTGCACGCATAGCGACAACACAAACAACAGCATCTGGAAGCTGCGGTTCTGAGTCTTTTCCTGATTGCTGTCCTGGATAGAACTATCGTCAAGGTGAGAAATATTCCATTCTTGCTCTTGACATAACCAACTCAAGACTCCCTCGCTTCTGGGGATACATTGGAAACGTTACTTTTTACGCTCATTTGATTACATTGTCTCGGAGAATGTTTTGTGTGCACTTTACCACGACATCCCTTTAAACTGCGCGGCTTGAAGTGTCCTGCTGTATTAGATGACCATGATGCATACTGTGTCTGTTATGTGGCGAAGTCAGGTTTAGAGGAACGTGTTGCGTGCGCATTTTTGCAGGTCTTTGAGAGCAATGGCCACGGCTGATAGCGAGGGTAAGGCACTCGTGGAGGTGGTCGTTGAGAAGCAAACCTTTAGGGTGGAACGAAGGCTGCTGATCACCCACAGCCTATTCTTCTCCGATTGCTTAAGTCAAGACAAGAATAAAAGCAAGAACAAGGTGAGAACGAATCATCAACTACAGTCTATGGTTATGTGGCGCACTAAAAGAAAGAGTTTCGCGACTACGATTGGATTGGATTGGACTGGACGGAGTTCAGTCCAATAGATCGTTTTCATCTATAGCTGAAGCTATCTGGCATTTCTGCTGAAACCTTCAACGTTCTGCTCGACTACATGAAAACCGGTCAGTTGAACACAACACCAGACAACTCCTCGGATGTCTTCATCGCTGCTCTGCGTCTTCACATGTCCGCTGTGGTCGAGACGTGTCTGAAGGTAGTTTGGTTGTGATTTCCTTTAACGAAACACTATAGGACGGATCGTTCACGTAGATGGATGTGGCAGCTGTTTCTGCTGGACAGTATGTATTGAAGTACTGCGCAGCTCGAAGACTTCGTCTCCAAGAGGAAGAACGGCAGGCTTTCGAGTACTTGACTGCCAATTTTTTACTTGTTACTGCCACCAAGGAATTCTTAGATATGAATGCCCATGACCTTATTCAACTAGTGTCAGCTGAATCCCTCGGATGTAACTCGTAAGTTGGCAACGTCTCCTATATGCCTTCCGCATAGATCATTGAGTCGTTAAGATACCAGCCCAGCTACCAGCGACCTGCACCAAAAACTACTTATTTTTGTATGGTTGTCTTCTAAATTTTGATCTTTTGATTCGGTAGCAACATAAGCAATATTAATTTCAAAATGTCGCGAAGGCTTCCAATGTTATCATTCGGTTTCCAGTGACATCACTTGCGTTAACACCAGTTAAATGATTGCATTGAAAAGCACCTGGGCTAAGGAAGGTAGTAGCCTCTTCAAACACGTTCCCTGTAAGTGGTTCTGCAGCCAAGACTGTTAAAGAAAAAAAAAAAGGCATTGCCGTAGTTCCCGTAATGCAACACTGGAATGAAAGAGTCACGTGGCACGCTGACGTCATGCGACGTAGGTGCGAATTCCCTGAACCCCTTCTTCTTCTTCTTCTTCTTCCTACACCGCACTGGCCATTAGCCACGGAGGCGATTGGCCTGAACCCCTTCTATGAGCACGAGCCCGGATGATCCGGTGATTGATTCTGAGTCAGGCTCATTCTCGATCAACCTCATTCTCGATCAACCTCAATGATTGATCAGGTGAACGAAGCTAGGAATGGTTTCAACAGAGTATAATTGTGTGCAGTGAATACGAAGTGTTCGAAGCAGGGATGCGATGGCTCAACCACAATCCGGCCGCGCGATATAAGTACGGAGAGAGGATCATGTCCTTTGTACTGTTCCACAACATGAACCTCACGCAACTGCACCAGTGCCACGAAAGCTTTGGCGTTGAGAGCATTCCAGGCGTTCGGAATCTCATTCTGAACGGTATCAAGTAAGTAGAAGTGTGTGTGCACGTCACTTCTTCAATGGGAACGTATTCGATGCTGCAGTTCCTGGCTCGTGAATGAGAAATCGAGAAACCAGGGCGACAACCAATGGAAGCCGACAGAGCGCGACGACGATGGAAGATACGGCGTAAACGAAAAACCTTCATTGGTAAACTTCTCTTTCCCACTTTAGTCTTTCCATCTTCTCTTTGCTGTTTACCCCAAGCACCAACACCACCTTAGACCGTCGCTAAAGGTGTGCAGGGCTTGAAGACTGTCCGGCTGTCCATTCAAAATAGTAACGTGTGCGCGCTATTTTTACTACTGAGCTGAAGAAACAATTACTTGCTGACGAAAGAGAAAGCACAGAACCCTTGACCACACTTTCGTACTCTGCAACCTTATGTTGAGGAGGTACCTTAAAAGCTCTGCTTCGTCCTTCTAAGAACCACCCCGTAGTCAGTGTGCTAATTTCAGAGTACTGTATAATGCAGGCTGAGGACCAATCTATTTCCCGCTTCAATTCAAGCCACGACTCTAACAGGATGCGTGCATCGTCGTCTGGCAATTCTGTCGTAGACAAGACAGACAAAGGGGGGTCAGCTCAACAGGTTATCGCCGACGCTCGGCCAGCACATGACTGGCATGAGACATTGCAAGACCTAGATTATTCTCTGCACTCGACAGTTCCAAGCAAGTCCCAGTGTTTGGATAGAAGCTCGAACGACACGCGTAAGGCGCACATCGTCAACGCAAATAACGAGTCATTTGGCTCACTCATCGAAGAAGAAATGGACGAACGACGTATCATAGAGCGTCGGACAGAGGAAGTTCGAACTATCCGCCGCATCAGAAGAACGAGGTGCGGGGGAAAAGCAAAACTGGAGAGATTCCAAGAGGACAGAGCCTGTTTCAAGCACGACGGCTCGGATATGGTCAGTTCCACGTACCATTCGCTAAGCCTGTCTCCAGGAACTGCTCAAAGCAAAAATGAAGCTAAGCATGAAGCAAGGAACGTAAACATTATCGAGAAATCAGCTGACCACGACATGAAAAGCGAAAAGTCTGATCACGAAGAAGGAGTCGTTCGACCAGGGGTATCTCAAGTCGGAGATATACGTGATTTATCAGGAAATGCGGAGACAGCTGTATCGGGGCCAAGGAAGCTAATAGACGTGGAGTCTGACTCCGTGTACAGCACCCCTTTTCGCAAAGGGATAGACACGGCGCCTCTGGACAGCTCTGAGAAGCTTATTGAAGGGAGCTCAGGTTTCGGAGGGAGGTCATCGCTATCAACATTTGAGGTCATCACTGTGTTCTCGGTAGACACCATCAAAAAACATTTGCTCATAACCCGTGAGTCAGCCTTTGGGAGAAGGCCAGAGGAATCGGTGGAAGTGCCACCTAGTCTCATTACACCCTCGCTGTCGACTTTGCCGTCGCTCGTCGCACACCGGCCCGTGTTGTTGTTTACGCCGGCAGCCGAAGAAGAAAGCAAAGAACATCGAGTATTACATGCTCTTTGTAGCAAGACAGCGACAAAGAACATAAGTCAACTGGAAACAGATAAGCTGAGTGAACATATCTTATCTCTACCCACTACGACTTCTGCAGAGCAGGCTTCTCAAGCGTTGCGCGAAATGGTCCCGAAGCCAGGGGAAGAAGACGGTACAAGGTACGGTACAGTCCAGGAGACTTTGCCATCAGAGCTGGCGCATAGACCTGGCTACTTGTTTTCTTCACCTCCGTCACTTATGGTACTGAAGACTACACAAGAACCGCCTACCGTGACAAAGAAGCCTTCTGAACTCTCGGAGCATTTGGTGCCAACTGTCTCCATAAGTTCTTCTAGGGCTTCAGAACCGAGCGATGAGAGAACGGAGCCGCCTTCATACCAACCTCTCTTACCTATTTACAGACCTGAATTATCGGGAACAGTGAACAGAATTTCTCTAGGATTTGTCGCCACCAGGCAGCTTGCTACTCCCTTTGAGGAGCTCCGGGTAACACATGGAGATTCGCAAGGCGTTGTTATTGGATCTGGCAGCCTGTCTGGACCCTCTGAGCATCTTGTCCCGTCAGTGTCCATTAGTTCATCTAATTATCAGCCCTCTCCAATAACTGAACGAGCGATTCCATCATTGTTGGCACATTGTTCGGAGTTCCAGCTCTCGCCCAAAGATAAGCAAATTCTTTCGTTACAACCGTCTATATCGGAAGACTTCACGGAAGAGGAGGTCATTGTGAAAGCAACCCACGCACTCGATGTGAGCGAGTCTCGAGTCACATCTAGCCGATTCAGCTCGGACTCAGCTTCACCAATGACGTCCAAAGGCTTAATCAGTGCAAGACCTGTAGGTCTCGATGTGTCCTCGACTGAGGATGTACAGCGTCCATTGGCGCCAAAAATTGAACCTGACCCTATGCTCACGTCTAAAGTGTTCCTGAACACCACTGAAGTAAGCAGCTCATCAGAACAGTTCACGTCATTGGAACTGGCGGCGGCTTTTCGCAGATCGTCTGAGATGCCAGATGACAGGACTGGGCGTCCGTCAATCAATGGGGATATAGAACATGATATTGGTGCTTCAGAGGCAAAAGGAAGTCGGCTGTTAGCATCGGGCACTTCCAAACTACTCACTGCAGACAATCTTTCCGTGATTTCGTCTGTGGAGAAACGAACGGAAACTATCGTGGAGAGTTGTGAACCAGAACGACCGACAGTGTTATTGGCCCCAATGGTGGCTCCTACTACCTTTTCAGAAATGTCATCAGTTCTGGAGCAACCAAGTTGTCAAAGAGTGCAGCAAATTCAGCCATCCTGGTTAGCACATAGACCAGTCACGCTCTTCAACCAGGTTCCAGAAGACAAAGGTTCATTAGGAGGCGTACAAATAGGCACTGAGACCGCCGAAGCCACGCAGCCGAATGACTTTGCGTTTCACATGACGGATGCTGATAAACTTGAACTGTTGGGCTTTGCGCCTCAGTACTTCCTAGCTAACGAACTCTCACAGATGGCGCTGCAACCATTCAGTTCAACAGAACCTTCCAGCCCCACGAACCTTGCGTCTAGCTCAGATTCTCCGCACTCGTCACTTGGTGACCTTTCTCCCATCAAAACATGCACGTTATCTACGGTTGTAAAATGGGAAGAACGGTTGCCGATAACATTCGAAAGACGGGAGTCTGGTGCTGGAAGTTCACTGATAGAGATTCTAGAGCTGGAAAGGAATAGTGAGATGCTTGCGATAACGTATGTACCATGCGGATCTAATGGGAATGAGCATTCTCTACCCGGCCGTAAGACACCAGAAGAGGTACAAGCGTTTGGCACTGGACACAAATTGCATGCTGGAACACCAACCGCGTCGACTACTCAGGCAGGAGAAGAGGAAAGCAGTGTAGTAGACTTCACGGGGCACCTAGAGTTAGAAATGGGTGGTGAGACCTTAGCAGTTACGTTTGAGCTATGGGGACGAGAAAGTCAAACGCCACCCGTACAGTCGACGGAGGTAGGAGAGGAACATCATGAGGAACATGCTGACGTTCGACCCGAAACACATTCCCCACCGCCGTTTGTGTCAGCAAAGGAGACGCCAAGTGAAACCTTTGAGCAACATGGACTCGACAGGGAAAGGCCGTCTATGCCAATTGACAGAGCATCAGAGAAACAGCGGTTACCACAGGATAAGGTACAGAGGCTTGAGCCAGTCACAGCTGAAAATGCTGCTGAATACAACACCTTCCAGCCATCCCTAGTGGCCCACATGCTCTACGTGGTGCACCACGACAAGGCTTCCAGCACAAAGGACACTGGCCGAAAAGGGCTGGAAGCTGAAATGCTTCCGCACATCGCAACACCCACACGAGAAGAGGAACCACCCTCGACCGCGCTTGTCAACCACGAAGAAAGATCAGCACTAACGTCGGAAGAACAGTCAGCCGTGGAGACATCGCAGGCAAGGAGGTCCCCAACCAAACAGCAAAGAGAAAATACTGGTAGTGTAGTTGAAACTGTTGAATCAATAGAAGCAACAATGGAGCTCCATATGCCAGCAGATCTCCCATTTATCTATAGAAGACCTCACCCATCTTTAGTAGCGCATCAGCCTCTCCTGCTTTTTTCGTGTAGACCCCTTTCCCCATTGGCGGTCGAAGCTAGCAGCATGTCTGAGCTCTTCAGCGCTAGAGAGCTATCCACTGCATTCCAGGCACATCAGGCTGGGAATTCTGGGAACGAAGTCTTTACTTTTCTAGACTGGTCATCTGGGGCGAGCAACTACCTTTCCTCGGAACCACAATTTGGTACAAGCATTTCTGAAATCACATTACCCCGAGCTCAGCATGCGTGCGAGACTTCGTCGGTATCGCACCAGCCCACTTTTTTGTTTCCTGCAATACCTTTAGAAACTACAAGTACCAGCTCACTTGAAGGCACCCAAGAGATAGTGACAGCTCTGAGAGAAGCATTTAACATCAGTGATACCTCGGGCACGCAAATAGCAGAGGTGGAAGCGCGAGTTTCAACTGTGGGTTCGCTTCAGGATACGGACAGAACATTCTACACTGTGGATACAGCTGCGTCGGGAACCGAAGAAGTATTAATTGCTTCTGTGGAGAGGTCTGTTGAGAATGTCGAAGGTACTGATGGCACTCAGAGCATTTCGGGCAAAAGAGACTCCGAGATGCCTCATTTCATGTCAGAAAATGAAGATGTCACGGGCTCAATTGAGAAGAATGGCCTCTTCTTGTCAGTGGAAGCGTCTGCAAGCATTGTTGATGAAAAATCTTTAGCACAGTCAGAGAACTCGCTTCCAAGTGGGCAAGGGCTTGAACACACGTCCAGACTGCCTTCTCAATCGGAAGCGGGTCTATCTGAGGCAACAAAAGGTGATGAACTAGCAGATCAAGAATGGTTAAGGGTAAATTTACATGCGGAAAAGCTGACGAGAGTGTCTGACGAAGGAGAAGAAGTAGAAGAAGGAAAGGTCATATCTCTCCTCAGCTATGATGCCGAGGCCTCATCTGTAACGCGTGATGAACGACCTGCAAGCGCGCAAATATCAACAGAGAAATCTAACGAATCAGTGCCTCAGAAGTCGTGGAACCTCGCAGAAACCCTCTCCAGGAACAGAGATCTTCCACCTTCAACTCTGGAAACTCCGGCTGTTCCTTCTGAAATCTATCCCGGACAACAAGAAATGGCAGATCCGGGACACGTGGAAGCCACGAAAGCACACGAAGTTCGACGTTTGTCTCAGTTAACAGTAGCGTCTCCGCTAGTTACGAAAGCTGAGAAGCAGAGAACTCGCCCTGATGAAGAAACTCGGCAAGCAGCAATACCGTCTGGAGGCCCGTATATTTTACAGAAGACAAGGATAATCGCTACCACTCCGACGCACACCGTCCAGTTAATAGAAGAAGTAATAACACCAGAAACTTTGCAGGAGGTCATTTCAGAAGAATCAACGAGCTCATTAGAGAAGCTAGACAGACAAACGATCCAGAAGCCTGTGCTGAAAGAAGGCCCCGATGAAGGTACGACTGTAAAAAAGTCATCTGAGACCTGTACTCCAAATGTGAAGTGTCAAACGGTTAATCAAACCCATACCAGGTCCACGGAAAGTGTTGGCGCAAAGTCGCCAGTTTTAATGCGGACACGAATCATTGTAAGACAAAAGACCATTATGCCAACCATGGATGCTGACGGAACAGTCAGTCATCCCGACGTTCTCCCGCCTGCAACAAAGGAAGGAAAGAACTCAAGTGGTCTTTCTTTACACGAAGCACCGCAGAGTATAAGCTCGACGAGGACTGCTTACGACACCGCAGAAGAAAAACATCTGGGCGCATTACTAGGAGACCGCGTTCATAAACAACCGGACGTGCTTATCCAGAGGCTGTCACACGTGATCCACCAAGAAAAACGACCAGATGATGCTTACAAAAGGAAAACAAGCGACAGGTGTAAGGCAGAGTTGAACCAGAACACTAACCGCCTGAGTCACACCGAAAACAACTCGAACATGTCTTCCTCTGAACAGTTGCCTCCGTTTCAAAGTGCAATTGAAGAGATCTCCAGAACGCAGAAAATGGGCAGTGCTGCGGGGTCAGCGCAGAGTAAGCGTCTCATTTCTTTGGACGTATTCACAAGCGCAATGGACAGATTCTCATCAGTAGTAGATGCTCCTGACAACGAACATAAGGACTGTGCCATGACTTCGACATCAAGGCCACAACCTCTTGCGCAGTCTCTACCACCTATGACGTTATCAGAGGTTGTAACGCACGTGGACTGTGCAAACGGAAAAGGTACGGCCTACGACAAATTGCCACGGGACGGGGGAATGGCGGAGAGAAGGGCTGTGTCTGAACCAAGATTTTCTCTTCAAGACCCCAGTGTTCCATTCTTGGGACATGATTATTTTGCTCAGTCGCTTGTTCCAACCAGAGTAACAAGTGATTCTGTCACCTGGGTTTCTATACCAGATGCCTCTGCCGGACAAGGAGCGACTGGTGAAAAAATGGGGGAGCCAGATACAAGTCTTCGAAAGGGGTCTGCATCATCATCATCATCATCCACCGCGGTGTCTGCCCCGAGGGTGTCGTCCACGAATGCTCCAAAGAGAAAGGTTGTACGTAAGACAGTCAGGAAATCGATCTCAAAGCGAAGAGAAAGCAGAAGATACATCATGTGTCAGGGTCTGGAACGCACTGGTTCAAATATGCAGTCAATTACCACGCAGCAAGTGCTCGACGAGTATACTGAAGAGTCGTATGATTATGGCCTAACAGCTTCCCCTCAGCCCACGGTTTCGCCATCGGCCACAACTCTGGGGTGTCCCGCCACACCGCCATCGAGAACAGAGCGGGGTATACTGCAGAAGTCCAGAAAGAACAGTTCTGCCCCAAGACCGAAGAAAAAGCAGTCGGTCGCGATTCGAGTGGTTGATGATTATGTGAAAGGGTCCGAAGACCTTCATGATTCGGATGCGCCTCAAGAGAACCCTACTCTCTTGACGCCATCTTACACAGAAGTCGGATCAGAGAAAGAACCAGATGGATTCAAGCTTGATTTTGGTGATTCAAATCAAGTGCACGAAGCCCCCGCACCCAAGGATGAGACGGGGCATGACGACGTGGATTCCCCGCCTGCATCCGACCTCTTTAAGAAGTTCGGCCGTAAAGATTCTATCGCCGTGACGAAGATTCGAAGTTTACGAGCGCAGGCGTCGGCAGAAGATGACCAAGACGATAGCCCATGGGAAGACAATACTGAACAGGAGGATGACCACATACAGCACCACCTTTCGGTTCTGAGATCGAAGCTACTCTCTCCTCCTCCCGAGGTAGAGGAAGTGAGCACCTCTAATAACGTTGAGCCACGTCAGAACGATTATGCAACGACGGAAAACTCTGAGTCTGCTAAATGCACCGTCAATCCACAGCCTCAAGTTTAGCAAGGAAGGTTTCGTTTAATTGATCCTCATTAGCGTCTTGTCCGATGCTTTTTTTCCGGTATTAAGGAAACGCCGGCCTTACGTGATGCGTTATGAAAGGCACCACTTATTCATGATGCGGCTTATACCGCGATATGACGTTATCCTACAATAAAGCGTTCATATAATGTTCTTACGAGCTCGTGGGCCGCTTTCGAAACCCCATTAGGCGAACCCCGGCGAACCCTTTTGGTTGCGCATGTCTATGTGGCGGATGTGCTTCAGAGGGAGCAATACCAATGTTAGTGCTCAGACGGAATAGATGTAGCGACGTGTATACATGAAAACAAAAGCAAGCAAGCAGTACAGTTCATGTGAAAGCAGGTTGCTATGTCGCAACATGCTGGGTACATAAAACAGCAATGCCCAGGAAAAGTATATGAAGCGGTATA
>JARGYV010085596.1:0-16644 GCA_029532675.1 Ornithodoros moubata
TGCTGACTACACCGGGGGCAACACATTTCCTCTTCCGCTTATGCACAGCCGTCGCGATGTTCTCAACATCCTCCAGGCTATGCAATGAAGAGTGTACACAGAGGGAAAGAGGATCTATTGCTATAGAGAACCAAGGGCTCATCACCGTGTATGGTGGTTGTGCTTTCAGTTGCGAGCTATGTTGTAAAACCATGACATCTCTCAAGGCTGGTGACGTTCAGTGCAAAGCCCAAATTAACCAGAAAATAGAGAACATAATGAATAACACGAAGAAATTTCTTCTTCTCCTTAACAGCAGAGGTAGCAAGACCGCACTACGCCAGGGCGACGCCTCACCGTCTATTTACACACTGTCTATAAAGCTCACACACAACATACACAAAGCTGTAAACAGAGCTAGGAACTATCGCTGAGCGCAGCTGCCACTACGTTCGGAGAGAAGTGCTGCAAAAAAAAAAAAAAAAAACTATTCTGTGCCATGAAATTGAACCTTCCGTGTAAATATAACTGCCCTCTTCGGTACCGCGCAGTAGTTAGTTCTGACCGCCAAGTTCAGTCCTATATAGGTACCTGTTCTTGGATGCCTGAAAACTTATCTCGCGGTAAAGAATGAGATGCGGATCGCGACAGAAGCGAGAAATGACTGCAAATCGGCAGTTGCTCATAGAAAAGCACAGCGATCCGGAACGTACATAGTGACACTTTCAGCCTCACTCTCGAATGGTGCAGATATAGTTGTATATTGTTTACAGACATAGAAAAGCAGTATTTTATGAAAACATTTGCTTCAACTTTGAAGAATTTTTGTGGTGCTTTCCTCATTGAACATATACGAGTGGCAAAAGTATTGTCATCACGTGTAGCCGAAACATGTTTCTCTTCCGACCAGCAGCAGTGAGTGTCGCTGCTCATCCCTCATGCTTGAGATGAAGGGACGCCTAACTGCATCATCTTCCGATGGATTGAAAAACTCCTTATGATTCGATGCCATCAGTCTTCACGATTCCTCTTTTCCTTGAATCCATGCCACAAGAAGGATGTAATGCGGGGATTACCACGGTCACGAGGGCTGCCTAGTGAACCACATACAAAATGAGGCGAACCTCACCTCCAGCAAGCAGCAGAATTGCTTGAATTCTCTGGTAGAGCAATGGGTTTCGATCGCAGTCGTGACTTGGAAAATATAATTAGACGATTCAGCCAGGCTTTCCTGAGATTCCATTCACGGTAGCGGACTGAATGAGACTGCCTCCGGTAGCTTTCGGATATTTTGGACAGGCAGGAGGAGGCCGTGGGTTCGAATCCCACTGTTGTCTGTGTCGTATAGTGTTTCCCCACACTGTTAAATGTGTATCCCGATACAGTTCCAGTGAAGTCAGCCCAGGACGCATCTTTCCCTCGAGAAATGTTGGGCCAGACTATATAGGCATGCAGGCCCATCGCCACCGCCGGAGCAGGCAGAAGAACACTGCTCGGACCAGGATGAAAGAGGAAGCCGGCCTCGGTAGCGCAGTGGTAACGTGCTCGAATTCGCGGGTTTAATCCCGACCGAGGACAGTAGCAGTGTGGGAGAGGGCAGTGAGGGGGAACATATGTTAGCATTATTAAAAATGGGGCAAGGAAGAAGAAGTCACTGGCCTTGGCTAGTTCCACAAATATTGAATCTTCCAACCCATGATGACATGAGATTCGCACTCTCGATATTAAACTTGCTTTCCTGGCCAAAGGCCGTCCTGGCTAATGGCCAGAAATGCAGAAGAAGAATAGGTTGGTTTACTTCCGAAGCTTGCTGGGACGCTCTCCCGGCCTTTCGGAAATGCTAATGGCTGCTGTGGAAGATTAGTATGCACTATCAGTCACTATATATATCACTATACTGTCAGTAGTAAAGAAGGCTAGGAAAACTGTTATAAGTGGCCGACAGCAGCAACAACTAAAAGTGTTAGCATTTGAGATGTCAGTAGCATAATGCGGCTTTATACGTCTTTGGACGACTTGACAGAACTGGAGTAGAATTGACAGGATCAAGAACATGTTTTTATACACTACGAGTCCAGATATTCGGTATATACAGGAAAGCCAACAGTTGTGTAGAAAAGAGATTTTTCGCTTGTAGACGGTGCCCCCAAGAACGAAAAGTAACAAAGCTCACACACTTTTCCATTTTCTTTTTTGTTTGACTTTTCCATTTTGAAAGACGAAAGGGAAATGAAGACTCCCATTGTAAATTGTACCACGAACAAAGCGTTTTCTTCGCGAAAAAAGCACGTACCAATGGCGCTTCTCATTTTTCCAAATACCCTGAGGATCCTTCTTTTCTTTTTTTCGTTCGTCTGAAGATAATGAAAAAAGAGAGATCGCCGTCCTTGTTTTCGTGCCAAATTTAGCGAGTGATTAGCAGCGGTCGCTTCTTGAACGTTCCCTAGTGGCGTCTACCAATGACTGTCAACCTCCCAGAGTCCAACTCGGGCAGGTAACGCGTCCTCTTCTTGGAGCGCCACACAAATCGTTGCTATCGATCGCCTAAAGATGGGCACAGCATCGATTGGTCTCTCTCTAGGTACATCAGGATACTTGCTGCATACCAGCTCCGTAGAAAAATTTATTGAATCGAGTGAAATATAGCGGGCACACTTCAGCGAAACTGCACGGGCTTTTGACTTGTGTCCAATACTGCAGGCGGGGAATGAGGTGAAGGTGAGAGATCCAGAATTGTGTTTTTCTGAAATGCCAACAGCCTTTTACGGGCCACAAAAATAGTAATCATTCCCTGTACGTGAGGGAACTGCCAGAAACGCTTTTCAAGCGCTGCATGCCAACGATCTGAACCATTGAAAACGAAACCCCGTGTCTTCACTGCCACTGGCCATTAAAGGGACGGTCTCGTACAAAACGACCTGTTGAAGACCTATGCCATTCGAATCGCCATAGTCGAAAATGGCCCACTGCGAATTCTTTTCGACAGAAACGCAGCAGATATTAAGATAAACGAATTAAATTGATACGACGACAACATCCGGTACGTCAGCAAGTATGGAAGTCTGCTATTGGATGAAAAGCAGCGAATCGTGGCAATAGAAGCAGACGACGGAGCGCCGGGTTTCATTCCAATTTTAGTGTGAGCAGTCGCCCGCAAGAGAGGCGAGCGCTGTGATCGTGCGCGCAAGCCAATCACAAGAGCCGCATTTCGCGCGTTTTCCTGCTGACGTCACCCATGACGTCTTTTTGCGTAAGAAAGGAGAGAGACGATAAAAACACGTGACATCCGTCGTCTGCTTTCTCTACTATTGTTAATTTCTCAAAAACTATTGCGCTCCTGCCGATGGGCTTTCGATGCGGTCTTACATTAGTACTAACGATTCTTATTTCACTAAAGTTTCGAAATCGACTTTTCTGTACGAGACCGTCCCTTTAAGGCAACGGACTTTTGCTTTCGTGATGGAATCGAGATCTGGCCGAGAGGGCTAAGCGCGCGCTATTCATGTTCACACTTGGGCTTCGAATCCCATTGCCCGTGTGGAATTTTTCCTGGCTTTCACTCATACGATTAAAGGCGCATAGCGGTGCAGTTCCCTGTCTAGGCATCCCGGAATGCAACAGGAGAAATTGCGAGATATGATGATAAAAACACCCATGCGTCCTTTTAAGGCTGTTTACGTGAATGTTCCTTAGAAGTGAACGCTCATAATTATGAATGTGTATAGTTGTATTTGGTCGCCTCAGAACAGACAAGCGTTGCACCGAATCTAATCTTGACATAAGTGACCACTCCCAAAGAGAAAGGAGCATGCATATAGTTAATGCGATAGACGCAACGTCAGCCTATTAGGCATTCATTCAGTTGAGTGCTATAGTCGTGGAAGCTGGAGCCACGGGTTCTATTGCCGACACCAGGTAGAACAATGAACGCGGTAGGTAATATGAATATTGACAAATCCCTTCTTCTGCGTGGGACGGCAGTCAATTTCATTTGGTTCCACAGTCATCACAGTCATACCCCTCCGTACGAATGTAGCATGGGCGTTATTTCTTGGGGACGAAGCATGTAACAACGAGTGAAATTACTTGAGAATGTTCAGTGGCAATGTTCCGAGTGGACCCTCACCCTTGGAATCGCGTGACTCTCTACAGAAGCCTAATACTAAGCCGCCTAATGTATGCCTTGCCTTCCATCAACCCTTCACTAACAAGCATGCTCCATCTTGGAAGGCTCCACAGGCAGGGACTACGGGTGGCTTCCCAGTCCCTCCGGTACCAAAGTGTTGTTGCAGGAGGCCGGCCAAGTGTCTCTAAGGCGTCATACAGAAGACTGCATTCTTTGCATTCCGGGCTGAATTCATTTCGGGCGGATTTCACATCCACCCTCGCCACTCAGCTCGAAAAAGAAAGAAAACGTCGAACTAAGCCGAACGATGAAGCGTCGTGCGCCTGCTTCATGCACATACAGCAAGCACCCGACGCCTTCCCGCAGGGACAACACGTGTACTAGAAGCACGTTCCAACAAAACAGACACCACCGACCATAGTTCGCCGGATTATCTCCGAGCACATTGTAACAGTTTACCCTCACCACCTTCAAATTTACACCGAAGGGTTCATGACGTCACGAACCGCATCGGCTGCATACCTAATTTTGAGCCAGAACAAAAGCTTATCCCCCGACTCAAGTGGAAGTCTACCACTGTCATTCTTCACGCCTCCATCGCTGCCACTCATTTGCAAACGAGGCGCGTGGTGATGCTCGCCATTATTTTTCCGGGCAGTGTGTGCATGCTCTGTCATGGCCACCAGTGTCGAACAGCTGAATGCCTCCGGTGAAAAGTCTTTCTTCACCTTCACGTCGGTTGCCCGCCCGTAAGGATACAGCTGTTTGCGGATACACATCCCCCTTGCTACACGCCACACCTTTGAGCTGTCACTTTCTGCTAGCGTACAGCCACGCTTATGTTTTTAATTAACAGCGCAGGTCAAGAAGGATGGATGGATGGATGGACTTGAAGGAGAAAAAAAAAATATGGACATGAAAAAAGATCTTGGAGTATCCGGCGCCCCTTTTTCTTTTTTTTTTTTTTTTATTTGCTTCAGAACAGTTCGGCGACGAGTGCACGAACTCACATATATACGACCCTCTTCGTGAACAGGCTCTCCGCACGGAACGGGAAAAAAGAAGGGAGCGACATGGGGGTTCTCTGGACGCCATCCACGTAGTGTCTAGACACGCGGCTGCTGTCCTGCGACAGTAAAGTTCTTGCCATAGTGCGGCACAGCGTGCGAATTTCAGTCCTGATTCCTGACGTGACGGAACGTTGTAGCGTCGATTTTAAAGCCATCCATCTATCTGCGTTTGCAGCTAAGCCCTCAAAAAGCCGTTGGTGAATCGTGAAACAGCGAAACGATTGTAATCCAAAAGTTGACCCTTCCTGTATAAAGCAACTATTTCTGCCCAGTGCGTGGCTTGGACGTGCACAGTGTCAGCAGTGGAGCAAGCACAGAGTCAGAGCGCATCAGGGCTAAATTAATCTTGTAAATGCAGGCCTCTTCAACTAACCAATGCCCAGCGGGTGTTTTGGTGAGTGATCTTGGTCTCGGAGGCGAAGCTCACCTGTCACTTCATTTCTTTCTTGATGGGCACACATTAATGTTCATGTCATCTATTCATCATTATCAATACTATTAAACAGCCATATTCAAAAGCAAGGTTTCCACAATTTTTGCTTGAAATAACTAAGCAGCTGCAGTTTATTAGCCAAGAAATCCCTGAAATGTAGCCGTAAATGAAAGGTCCAAAGAAAAAGCGCCCTTTTGGTGGCACCTTGGCTGGGTGAAGCTATCTTCAACCTCCCGTGGTTACTGCTGTTTACATGATTTATTTTTTACACGCACACACACAGACGAAAAGACAGTTTCGAATGAACACGGTTTTTTATCCGCACAGCGCACGCATGTCTTATGTAAACGTTTAGATACATCTACCACAGAAATAGATTTTTCTTGAGTAATTTATGTAATTATGCGTATTAGTCATAAAACATGGTAGCAAGGAGACGGAAAATCCTGCATCTTCGGTACATGGGGATTACTCAGGGGGATCCTGATGAGACGATGGTCGATCTGCGCAGACTTCACAGGGAACCTTACCCGGATACGCCTTATACCGGAGAAAAAAAAAAAAAGAAACCACTTTACTGATAGGAATGGTTCCTCCTGCGTTTCCGCACCCAGTGGCGTAGCCCACGACAACAAAGAATAAATTGCTCTTCCCCTTCTTAGCTCTCATTCAGCACTGAATTAATGCTTTCAAATATCCTCTTTTACCATCTTTAGCTGTGCCTTTGCCAAAGCGCAGCCAATTCCAACCTCGGCTTCTCCTCCGACGAATTTTCCTTCCTACTTCGTTAAGTTGTGCTTCCCATGTGTGCACCAATACCACAGAGGCTATACTTTTCTACCGCGCATAAAAGTTTTCTTTCCCATTGGACCGTTTCGTCCTCTTTGTCACCTCGCTTGCTTTCCTTGTCCGCTTCTGCCAGCAGCGTAGTTCGGTCCAGAGTAGTCTCCCTGCATGGGACATGATCGGCCATCTCGATCACAGAGCCCGCCTGACTCTTCGTCTGAAAACGGTCGTTGTAAAGCGCGTTGGTGGCCGACCTATTCAATGACCTTTTTACCGGTCTGGCAGTCGGGTCCCCAGAATAGGAGCGCAGTATTCTTTGGCGACACACAAAGTGACTGTTGTCACTCTCGTCACGAGGCTTGTTTTGTTTTTGGGACGATAGATTAACCCGTCTGATTCAATAGACTCGCACTTTCTACTTTATTTATCTTCCTTTTTTTTAGGAAGAGGTAGAAGTGGGTGCGACTGGAGTCACTACTCCCGGTACCGAATAACCGTAGATAGGACGACATTTTGTCACATTCATAAACGGGACAGACAGAAAATGAAATATTAAAAAAAGGAACACATTGACGTGTTAAGCGTTTGAAGAGAGCAATGGTTGATGTTTGGAGACTGGTAACGCGAGAGAAGAATGCTCTCAGGAGGGGGACGAACCGGTGGCATTCTTTCCTATATCCAACGTAGTGGTGAGGGAGGGAGGGAAGTACGCTCTCATGTCTGTTCGTGACCGTTTCAAGCGTGGCGCCGCATACACGTAGTATTAGATTTCTGGTTCGTTGTCCCCCTACCAGTTCACGCATTTAAGCATTACGTACTGTATTTGCCCGAATGAAAGTCGACCCCTTTTTCCCAAACCAACGGGTCAAAAGTTATTCCTGACCGACAGAGGGCAGCACGAGGGCGCGGTGGCCCCATGTGAGGGATGTGGCCAATTGAGCGTGCCGCGTAGTGTCAACCGATCTACTCTGGGATCAGAGTTATTAGCAATTTTCTGCTCACAGTTAGGGCCCCGTTTGCGATTTCGGCATGGACATCAGACATGAGCACTGAGCAAACGTCAAGTTTTGTGTCAAACTTGAGAAATCTGCAACGGAGACGTTTGAGATGGTTTGGACGGCCCATGGCAATGAATCACTGAGCCGGACAGCGTGTTCTGAATGGCACGCACGTTTTAGAAGTGGCAGGGCTTCACTGGACGACGATGAACCGTCAGGAAGACCATCCACAAGCAGCACGGCAGAAACTGTGGAGAAAATCAAGGGTCTAGTGCATGAGGATCGCCGGGTCACGATAAGACAAGTAGGTGACATGGCGGATGTGACGTTTGGAACCGGTCAGGCGATCCTCACGTGAAATCTGAACACGGGTCGCGTGGCTTCCAAGCTCGTGCCCAGACTTCTTTCCACGGAACAAAACCAGCACCGTGTCTGCCAAGACCTCCTCCAGGAGACACAGGGTAACCCAAATTTCATGTCGAGGATCATTAGTGGTGATGTGAGATGGGTTTACAAGTACGACCCTGAGACCAACCAGCAGTCATCGCAGTGGAGAAGCCCACGATCTCCATGACCAAAGAAGGTGAGGCAGGTCAGAAGTGCAAGGAAAAACATGCTGTTCGTCTTCTTCGAAATTCGCAGCATTGTGCACCAAGAATTCGTCCCAGCTGGCCACACTGTTAACTCTGAACTGTACTGCAAAATTTTGAGTCGCCTGATGGAAGACGTTGGGCGAAAACGTTCAGAACTGTGGCGTGAACGAAATTGGGTGCTCCACCACGACAATGCTCCTTCACACTCGTCATAGAAAATACGGGAGCTCCTTGCACGTAATGGCATGATCGTCGCTCCCCACCCCCCGTATTCGCCGGGCTTGGCCCCGTGCGACCTCTTCCTGTCCCCTATGCTGAAGTCGCGGCTAAAGGGCGCTGATTTCACGACACCCAGATGATCCAGGTGGAACCACTGAAGATGCTTCAGCATCTGGAAGAACAAGACTTCCACGGTGCATTCCAACAAAGGCTGCGGCGCTGGAAGCGATGTGTTGGTGCCCAAGGAAACTATTTTGCAGGGACAGAAATTTGAACAAATGATCTGGCGGTATTTTTATAGGGCTAGTCCGGGAACTTTTTTATCTACCCTCGTATTATTATAATACCTTTCTTTTATCTCACAGGAGCGATCATTCGTGAACGCCGTGTAACTGTCGCGTGCGAAGTGAGACCGAGGCAATTGCCCGCAAGCAAAATAAAGACGTTCAATAAGCAGCTTCTGACAGAAGGCCTTCTTTATTTTCTCTGCATTTGATTCAGCACGCGGCGTTGCTTTGTTCGCGAGATTTGCCCCAGTGGTGACGACACGGGCTCTGATTGCAAATAGTCCTAACGACTCCTTATGAGAGCATGAACAGTGTATATTCTGCGCCCCGCCGAGCCGCCATCGATCGTCCGCCGGGGCCTATCTTGATTTGCTATCTGCTTAATCAAGCTAATGGACTCCTCCCTCCCCTCTACCAGGAAGTGCCATGTTTATAAGAGACGCTGCGTTTGAATAGCGTTTGCTCGTGAATGCTGTGAAACACGCCAGTGGAAATGTCCTTTAACCGATAGCATGGGGCGGCCCTCATCGCAGGAAAATTTTTGACCCGTTTCGATTTGATGACTGTGATAATTTGCTTGCATTTAATTGGTGCTACTTACAAATCAGCTGCTCCCAAGATATAAATGCACCGATCCTAAGCAGGCAAAATGGTAACGACATTACTCTCGGAACCATGTAAGAGGGAACAGCATTTCATTGCACCCCGCCGGGATTATGGGAAAAGGTTTGTAGAACGTCATCTTACACGCAGGATGCAGGGGCGATGCCTAACCTTACAAACAGGTGGGACAGGCTGGAAGAGCACTTACGTTCAAATCATTAGGTCTGATTGGTTAGATTGGATTTCACAATTCCAGATTTCACTGACTTTGACTGGTAGCTAGAGAAAGGTAGAAAAAGTTTTTTGCTCCGTTGTTTGAAGCATGCCAAGGTCCGAAAAACCGGGACAGAGAGGAATTGGAAAGGGCCATTCGGAAGTCAGGCGTTTACACAAAAGGAGAAAGAAGCTTCCAGCGTTTCAAGGTTCTATGGTAAATAAGCATCCACAAACAGAAAACATGATTCTGGATGGGGACTTGTAGTTCGCTGATGACGCAGGAACACTCGAGCTTTCCGAGTGAACTGCATCTACATGGAACGAGGAGAGAACTGAGCTTATGTAGGCGAAGGCACAGGTGTCACATCAAGGGAAAACGCTTGTCGACGTTCGCGATTAAGGGCATTTAAAAGGCTCCTGACTATTTCAAAAAGCCACAACATTGCATGGCGGCCGCATGCATGGAGACCACGTGAAAGAAGTGGGTCCGCCAAAGAGGAGGCGCCCTGTCTGGAGAACCCTTTCACGTAAAGTGCGGAGGACGTGACGTCACGATAGGTGGCTGAACTTAGTGAAATAAAGTCACGTGACTCGCTACCGCCAATAGCAATACTCCAATACACGTCACGTTGAGGGCTACTTGAAAGCGCTATAAATACTCTCCCGAAGATCCCGAAATTGAACGGTTAACATTTTGTCAACAGCACATCGGCGCTGAAGAGCTGTGAATGACGTGAACCTTCCCAAAAAAGCCCGTCTGTCTTTGATGTGTCAAAAGGTTGATCACAAAATAGGTGAATAACATACACATCAAGTGAGAGGATGCGTCTATTTAGCAGATCTCTGCCGATTTGCCGCACAGAAGTGTTCGTATAGCTTGCAGGTATTTAAGCTGCATTCTTCATCGCCTCTACGGTTATCGTTGTTAGCATTCAAGACACAACAAGAAATGAGGCAGCGTAGTCGTAACTGGTACGTATTTATGAACAGCTTCTCGCGCATTTTGACGTAAGTGTTTCGAGCATACTGTGTGAACTTTGACGGCTGCCACCAATCTGGCATTTCTAGAGCTCGAATCCACAGAGCCTTCCGCTCGAGGTCGACTGGAAACCTAGTCGAAAACAATGCATTAACAACCGCAACTAAACTGCACTGCACAGATCAATTCTTATGTTCTGATGGTATTCACCTGTGAAAGGGCGCTCCAGCTTCTAAGCCGAGTTCTGCTTTTACAAAACCGTACGACGCAGTTTGTCATCTTTCTAAAGCAGTCAGAAGCATCCCAGAGCAAACATGTGTACTCAACACTGCTTAGTTTTCACCTCGAGTATCCGACTTACGACCACCTGATGCACTTTATCAGATCGTATAGCCCACAACATATTGTTCAGCTGTGAACCGAAAGCGGAAAGGGCGTCACTTAGGTGGCCCTCTATTTCGGCTTCACGGTTTTGGCAATGTGCCGCTTTCCTTTCTCCATGATCGTCCCCAATCTTGAACTACAGGAAGAGGAAATGCGCCATCGCGAGCGGTTCAGATGAAAAGCGGCCGAAGCGAGGTGCATGGCGGGAAGCGCTTTAAAATGTCCTTCGAATATCTTTGGTCCTGTTTACAGCTCGGGAATCAGAGATGGAACGGCGAGGGAGTCAATCTTTGCGAATGTCACACCAGAAATGTGGTCAGGAATTGGAAGGTGAGGCTTGCCACGACGCTGCAACGTTGACAGCGAAAGAAGCATATCTTGTGCCGGCTGTGATGCTGCTCATTCCACGTGCAGACGGAACAATGAAGCCCGGGGGATGTTTTCTCTTGAAATACGTGGCATAAACCGAGAAGCGCAAAGAAGGGGGTCCTCCCGTGAGGCCCTTGTTGACCGACTGCATTCAACATGGCAAGGTTCCCACCGGTCGGAACAGGATTTACTCTTCTGAGATCACGAAGGGTCCAATTAAACTACCTTCTCCATAGCCACCTCGTCAAACCTACCTCGTGATCGAACCAACATCCCTCGGGAAGAAAAAAGTCAGCGCTTTGGCCAGCGCTCCTCGCTTAGTGAGCACGACTTTGCCCCACCCTCCTGAAAGACTCGGGGTCGACCTTTGACCTCCACTTATTTCTTCTGCCGGCTTCCAGGTCAGTTCCGTGCAAGTCCCGTTGACCCGATGACTGGAAACGCGGAGGCTGCCCATAAGCGAACCTCTCGAGGAACAAGAAATGATCAAGGTGAAGGTTGCCCAAGATTGCGTGCCTTCCACTGACAGATAGTTTCCTTAGGACGAGGACTGAAAATGCCTTTCCAAGGCTCGTTCAGGAAGACAAATGCAGCCCTTTTTGCTTTAGTCGACGCCCAGTGACATGCAACAGAATTCAACGAAGAATGCCCATCTTAGAAATTTCACCTACTTGTGGCCAACATTCTGGAGCATGCAAAGACTTCCATGTTAGAGAGGCCGGACCATCTGTGTCCTTCATAAAGATAGTACAAAGTCAGCACAAGCGAATCCCCTTTTCTTTCGAGCAAGCAATGCCTGTCCAACAGGAACCTGATGGTGTAAAGCAATCATGACAGGTGAATGCATACGAAAAAGGGTTTAAAGGTAATACCACCGACTATATTTTGTTCTGCTTTGCATGTCCGCCCTCATGTAGACCACGTGTTACGAAACTATCTTACGGATACGTTGGTGGCATGAAAAGCACGTAATGGTAAATTGATGCATGTGCCTTGTCGTTAGGAAATGTAATTAAATTTCGTATAAAGACCGTAAAGTCTACAAGGGATGTAGGTATTTAGGGGAATTTCGTCCTCTGCGCAGAAGCCAGTCCTTCGTTTTGAAGAGGATCGTTTTGTTTTCCTTGCTAAGCCCGTTGTTATAGCAGTCCAACCGCGGTGTGAAGTGCAAGTGCATTCATTCATCCGCTCAGCCCTTCGTAGACGCACTCGGGAAGCGGATGCACTGACCAGACAAGATCCCATGGCAGCGACTTACCCTATCCTATTGTCTTTCTATTGGGAATGAGATGGTTCGGAACCCACGCTACGAACATAGAATACGACGGCGTCAAAAACGTTTCCAGCCGCGTATCCCGGCGCTGCAGAAACCGTTGCCGTTCAGTGACAGTTCGGGTAGGAAATCTCTTCATTTTCATGCTCGTTGACTAAGGATCCTTTTCTTTGACTTGGGGACGAATTAAGAGCGGAGAAAAGATTTGGAGCAATAGGGTTGTGGGACTCTCCTGAGGGACACGTGCAGTTGTAATTTCCAATCAGGAGACCCCTTAAGAAAAGTGAATAATTTTGAGGGGAACTTCTCTCTGCTGTTGTTTAGTCGATGGCGTTTTCATGACCTTCACTTGTGGCTAGGGACTGGTAGCAGTGAAATTATTGTTGCATTGAGATTGAAACATGAGTACACGCATTACGTATTCAAGACAGTGTAGGGGCCTAGGCCTATCCTGATCTCCAGGTGTTACATGAGCCACTCCTGCTGTATAGAATACTAAATGTGTGTGAGACACACTTCTCTCCCTGTCTTTACGTGTAGAAGTTAACCGTGCGAATTATCATTTTCATGCGTTGCACTCGGTACGCAAGTAATGAGAAAAACACATATGACCTCGCCCTTGACATCTTCCCAAAGACACGTCAGACGAATTTAAAAGATCCATCCGACAAATGACGTCAACAAGGTAAAAGGCCCAAAGCGGTAAATATCACATTGCTTCCAAATCAAGCATGAGCGAAAGGACGAAGCACACATATTTAAAAAATGCCGAGTCTCATATGCGATTTGCACTCTATGGAAGTGCAGGGGATAACCTGTGGCAATAAGCAGGCATCTTTTTTTGCCGCCTGAGCATGTATTTCATCGAAGGCTTGTGGCTGGAGTTTCCGTCCAAACGAGTTCTTTCGTCTCTTGTTCAGGAAAGTGTTTTCATTGATGGAATTGATGAGGACGCAATGCCGGACAGATAAACTCTTATTAGCCCTGCCATGCCGCTTCGAGCGATAAGAATAACTGCAGCGCCATGGGGGGATAAAGGGCGATGTCGGTTCGGTTCATATATACGGATGCAATCCTCCGTGTGGAAAGAAATTCAACGTCCATTTTAATACCAAGAAATGAACGCCTATCAATCTATTGCACTCATCGAAGATGAGACTAAATGTCTGACGTGCGCTCTTATTTATTACGCACTTTTTGTCGACGTAAGAAGGCGGATTCAATCGGATGGACGATTCGTCAACCTCCACTGCCTGCTTCGAACGTGAAAATTGTATTTTCTTTCTCTTCGTTTGGGGCAAGTAGAAATTATTCCAATGTGCATAGCCAGAAGGTTCACCAATTTCCTCGACAATTTTCAATAAAGGCAACGAGAGAAAAGAAGCGATATCCCCTGAAGCGGTTTCTTGGGTAGAAGGGCACTGCTCTTGTGTACGCCATCTGCTCAAAGTATAGCGCCACAATGAGGCTCTTCGATGTTCACCAACTTTTCCCTCCGCAATAGAAGGAAATGAAAACTTTGTGGAAGATGCCTTTCCGATATGCATCGTTCATGAGATGTAATTCCTCCTCTTTCGGCCTCTCTCCTCACGTCTGCTCTTCCTTTCTCTTTGTGCGAGCATGTGCCTGAGGACGTTTGAACAAAGCCAACCATATATTGCTGGTATACAACACACTTATAAGGAATGGGGCGAGGACATTGCCATGAATTTAGCGAGGCAAGATTAAAGCAAGTGACGCTGCTGCAGAGTGCCCGAAGGCCGCCCTATTCATTGATGCGAGAGGACGGGGATGGATGACTTGGATCGGTTGCTGTTGGGAACTTGCACCTGGGACTTGGAGAAACGAAAGATTTCGTGCGAGATACGTCATTGGAAATGCGCTGGACGAACACAGTTTTTTATTTAAATACCTCCGTCCCGTGGAAAAAAGAAAAAAAGGAATTTTTGAAGGAAGGAAGGAAAATTTGAAGGGTTTTAGGCTATTTTTCCGACGCTGTCCCTCTGTATGTCTTTGCGGTGCTAAATAAATAATAGACGCTAATAAATATAGGGTGTTGAAAACAAATATTCAGGTTTCGAGCATGTATGCTTTCGATTTGCGGTGATACGCCGGCATATATTCCGCGCCGAGAAAAGCGAAACTGGACGCGACGGCCGTATATGTTGCCAGATCAGTTTGGTTGCTGCGCTGAGAATAAGAGGAAGGGGATTTCGTCGAGCATTCCGCGTAACGTCTCTTTCGTGCGTACCAGACGTTTGTCGGGAGGATTTTTCTGTCGATGTAATCACTTGATGGTTGGCTGTCATTCCTTTTGTGATCATTTGATGAATGGCTTTTTTCGCGTAGTCGACAAGCTGATGGAACAAGGGAGATAGGATCAACAATTAGAAAATACAATGACATGTGAATTCCATTGTAGCGGTGACATGATTCACGCATGCATTGTAAACGGTGAGCACGTAATCTTGGGAATTACGCTCGACAAGTGAATGTTGCGCCAAAGGAAACTACTAGGGCGATCGGCTTCTTACATTCAATGTCATACCGCAGTCCTACCCTGTGGCTATGTCGCACATGATCACAGTTGTCTCGCGACGTAAACCCACAAATTATTATTATCATACCCCAGTTACCTTGATATGTGATTAAAAATGAAGTGAGGTGTATCGCTAATCGTATATCGGGGCCTGTATCTGCGCATAGCCTTCGCTTTTTTCATAGCAGTACGCCGGAAACCAGCTTTTGGCCCGTAAAAATCCCTTTCTTGGTGAAACGGTTGTAATTGCGCAGTGATTTGAAATGAATCAAAGGCGGATAATCTATTGAGGACGTTTTTAACATTGTTGCTTCATGAACGTATGAACTCAGCATGGAATCGTAAGTGTCGAATTGTGGCCGCCGATCGTAAGCGAGGCATGGAGAAATAGCGTATAGGTGCTTTCCCGTGCTTTAAGTGTCGAAGAAACAGCCCTCTGCCTCATTAGAGCACAGGCTTTGCGTCATGAACTATTATTTGAAACCGTATTTTCTTTCACACTCCTAGGCAAGAATAAAATTTCCGTTTGCGAAAAATGGTGAGCATTCTTTATCTTGTAGACGATAAGAAAAGAAACGTTGTATGCAGCAGGGCGTCTGCTGTGAATAATTGATCGGAAAATTGGACGGGGATTACAATTACTTGGCCGCCGGATGTTCAATCGACCGCCCTTGTTTCGAACGCAGCCAATGCATTGGATGCGCGCTAATGAAAAATGAAAGCATTTCGCTTTCTTGCTCTCAGCCATGTGTGCAACTCGTACGCTTCTTCACTCGCATGGCGTCGATATTATTTTTCATCTCCTACTAGGAGGAGGGACAAGGCCTGCTCTTTCCCACACTTTAGCAGTGAGACAAAATGGGTATTGGAGCCACATTCGAACATTATCGACAGGTCCTTCTAGTCGGCACCAAAAATATTTCCGGCCTTGTGAGCATTTGAAACTTTTGTCGAAATGGAA
The DNA here is from genome assembly GCA_029532675.1 of Ornithodoros moubata. Lineage (NCBI taxonomy): Eukaryota > Metazoa > Arthropoda > Arachnida > Ixodida > Argasidae > Ornithodoros > Ornithodoros moubata. The sequence continues at coordinate 15,816 of JARGYV010085596.1, forward strand.
TTTGGCAGCAGTTGTCGTTTGCTCATCCCCGAGCAGAAGCATCTCATAGGGATCTCTTGCATCAGTAGAAGGAGCTTCTTTCGTGGTTGACCCAACCAACACAGGTCAATCCACTCGCATTCTGGATTACCTAATTTCTCCAAATTGTATCCTCATTTGGGCCATCGCCTCCGTGTGATAATTTCTTAAGGATTCGAGTAAAAAAAAAGCAACGGCAATGAAAAGGACCCTAAGAAGTACTGGGCGTCAACTTCACAAACGAGCGATTCCAGCGTCTTCTCGGTGCTCGGGACAGAACCCGCCAAATCCATTCCCTGCATGTTAAAAACTGCGTGCATAAATAAAAGGGCTTATTAAAGGGGATTCCTCTCTTCGTGAAAATCTGTCCTCACCTGGTGAGAGAGACAAATCATAGACAGACGAGCAGAAGAAAACGTTCTCGCCACTTCCGTCCTGCGATAACGTTGCGCAAGGAAATGCCTTCATAAATGAGAAAGTCGGTACGGACGGAAAAGCCTAGTACGCCACTTCTTGCTCATCTCGACATTTGAAAAGCACAGCCACAAAGGTCATCCTTTTTTGTCTCTTGAGCCAGCTATTGATGTTTGCAGTGTTTCCCCCGAAAGTAGAATCCCCCAGCAGAAGAGTAAGGCGGCCGACATGGCCCAAAACTGGATGCATGTTACGGGGTTTACAAGGCGAAGAAAGCTCGACCAAGAAATTGGACCCTCGTGGCCAGGGATGGGCAGTATTAGTAATACTTTGTATTATAATACTATTACTGTAATACTTTTGAGTATTTGTATTAGGTATTATAATACCCATTCTG
>JARGYV010085599.1:0-15304 GCA_029532675.1 Ornithodoros moubata
CATTGGGCGGCCGGGAGACGTATTACAACCATGAGTGAGGACTGCAATACCAGATAATTCCTGAGGGTTCTTTCTCTCTCTCTTCTCACAAAAGCCCTCTTGCATAGAACATATCACCGTTGATTRCATTTAAAAATAATAATTACCCGATTTATGAAAAATCTGTTCACACTTAGCGTGGACACCCTGTATATTGCCAGAACTGTACTTCACAAGGAAAAAGTTATAGTGCTATCTCCTATTCTCACGATAATTTTGTTCTCTCTCAGGTTGATAGATATACATACTTGAGGTAATAATTACTGGCAACTTGTAATGGTCAGGCCATATTTCAGATACATGTTCATTGGCAATCGGGAAACTGGTTTATCACGAGAGAGAATTCTTGTGTAAGGTCAAGGCTCGAGTACACTACAGTGGTGTGGGATTCTCTAGTCAAATCATCTCACTTTTCAGTACAACTTGAATGCTTGCTCCTTTTTAGTGTTTTGTGTGTGTGTGCGCATAGTATTCCTATGTTGCGTTACGTATATGCCCCTCAGCTTGTGCTTGGGTCACATTGGCTTGCACTATACATAAATAAAGTAAATAAAAATTTCTCTTGTTTTCATTACTGTGACATGCTGTGTCTGTTAGGATTGACCACGATACCCAATTTCTGAAGGATATGTATTATTTCTTCATACAGGTGCCATGGAACTGAAGGAAACTGACCACAAGAGATCGACTATTTATTCAAGGAAGGCAACAGAGGCTGACGGCATGCGTCGTCCCTTTGGTGTTGCTGGTGAGTGAGGCATCAGGATAGCTTGCCACGGGAAGGTAGTGCGTTATTTTTTACTGTGTTCCTTCTCTATTTGTTTAGCCATGGACATAACCGATATTATTAGCGGAAAAATTGAAAGTGACGAAGAAAAACAGTACTTTGTTCCATATGTTCAGTAAGTGATGTTTTTCTTTTGTTTTATGTGATTACTTCGTCCACATATGCTGTGAGTTCTCTTCAAGGAATCAACAAAAATGTGTCCTTTTCTTAGATGTGGCGAAAGGGATTTCATGGACAGTGCAATCAAGAAAGCATTGTCATGTAAAGAAATCACCCAAAAGGAGCACAAGGGCCAGGGCCTTTGGATATGTCTCAAACTATTGCATGGAGACAGCAAGCAGGTTCGAGAAGAAAACCCTCATCTTGTATCTGGAACTACGGCCTTGGCACGAAAAATGGGTTTTCCCGAAGTCATCCTTCCTGGTTAGTGGTGCATCTTGACACTGAGTGCAGTATTAGAAAGACAAAATGAACAGTGGAATCTTATGAAATTAACATATACAAGGCACTCTCACTAAATCAGCACTTAATCAGAAGTGTTCACTCCGGTTAAGCGGAACAAAACGACGGTCGAGGTCCGTGTGGTTTTGTTCCGCAGCACTGGTGCCCCGAAGCTTTCCAGTCTTTACCTTTGCGAAGTGCTGTGTTGCATGCCCATGAGCAGAGCAGATTTGATTTAGGCAAGATTGATTTATTTTAACCGGGAGGGACTATGTTCAAGTGGGCTCGCCTTGAACTCTCCCCGTTAAAGGCGTCGTTGATATTTTTTTTTTTTATTTCTCAAAGGCCAGGATAGCACTACATGGGGTGGCAAGAACAGTTTATAATATGACACAGAAAAAATTGCCACAGAAAAAAAAAAAGAAACAATAAAGAATGAAGTTAATTGTTTGCAGAAATATTCAGTAACTGAGCTGCAAAACTGATGAAGGTGAGGGATGTTGACGAGTGAAGACGGAAGATTACTCCATATGGCAATGGAGTGGGGAAAAAACGAATGACTAGAATGAGTAGTGTGACAGCGATGCCTCTCAACCTTTAGGGGGTGATCGATGCGACGAAAGATCATGTGGGCCAGGACTACATAATTGCTGCGAAGTGATTCTGATAAAATTTGTGAAGGAAGCATAGACTAGAAATTGTTCTACAGGTATGTAGAGGCAGAAGACCTAAGGTAGCTTTAATGGACAGGACACTAGATAAGTATGAGTAGTCTGAGAGGATGAAACGAGCTGCAGCATTCTAATTGCTTCAGTGTGATTGACAAGGTATTTCTGGGAAGCATCTCATATGGCTGATGCATACTCCATTTTGGGAAGAACGAATGTAGTGTAGACTATATGGCCAGATAATACATGACAGAAAGATGATAAGTGGTTATTAACAGATGTCGATTGAAGTTGGTTAGCTAAAAAATCGCAAAAACAAGAGAGAATATTATGATCGAGGCATAGTAGGGAAAGTTTTAGGAACAAATGAGAATGAAGAATGGAGTCAAACGCTTTCCTGAGATCTAAAAACACGTTCATCCACAGATAGGCGGAAGCAGAGCCTTCCAGTCATTCGACTTTTTCAGTGCTTTCGAGATGGTTCGTGCCACTGTAATAAAGATTGTGTTGCGTCAAAGCTCAGCATTCTCCATGCTATGCTCCTTAGCTGAGTAGGAAAAGTCTGCCACACCAAGAGCTTTTGCTCTATAGAAACTCTGCAGCAAGGGAGGCTGTACGGACTTTGTATCAAACCTGTCAAATACATATGCATGTTTGGGAAAGAAACACCTTCGAAGTGCAATACAAGCTGTTCTTTCTGTTTGTAAGCCAAGCAGCACCTAATAATGTGTCTGTTGTGCAAAAATTGTGTGCAGTGCATAAACAGAACCTCTCATTAACGGAGCAAATTTCTCATTCACTTCGGGTTCCATTTAAGTGGGGTTCACTGTGTAACGTAAAATACCATTGACTGCCGTTGATGTACGGACAACAAATATTTTCAAACAAAATCATTCATGCACCACTAGATTTCATCAACACAGGGAAGATTACACAGGAAAAATACATTTCAGTTCATGACATGCCATTGATGAAGTAAGGACTTGCGAGTAGAAAGTGCGTAGAAAGTGCGAAGACAGGAAACTATACTTAGTGGATAGTATTACATGACGAATGAAATATTTTGTGTACATGAAATTGCAGTAAGTATGAGGAATGCCAACATACTATATGCAAGACACATTTTTGGCATGTAGCGCAGTAGCATGTAAATATGTTTTTGTCTTCGTTTGTTCAGTTTAGTCATATATTAGTGCCCTTGACATTGCTTACTCTACGTGAAGAAGCCCACATAGCAATATTCTCTGCCAGTGAAATGAGAAAATTCACAATTATAAGGTTGAAATCAACATGTGTGTCAAGATTTTATTATGCCTCTCTGCCTTGTTTTTATATGGGATTATTTTAACAGGTGATGTGCGCAATGACCTCTACCTGACGATTGTGCAGGGTGAATTTTCTAAAGGTGCTAAGGCATCGGATCGTAACATTGAAGTAACTGTGAAGGTGTGCAATGAAAAAGGGGCTGTCATAGATGTAAGTTTAATCACTTTTCTTATTGCATTTCTAACCAAGCACTGCAAGTAATTTTTCTCAAATATTCCCTCTCAGGGAGTTATCAGTGTTGGCTGTGGCTCAGAAAATCTCAGTGAGTACCATAGTGTGATTTACTACCATGAAGACAGACCTCGTTGGATGGAGACCTTCAAGGTATTGCGGTCGCTTTTCTAATTTGCTTCGTCATGCCATGCTTTTTGTTTCAGATTGCTGTACCCATAGAGCTCTTCTACAGTGCCCACCTGCTTTTTACCTTCAAGCATAGGTCTTCCAATGACTGTAAGGAAATGTAGTAGACTTTTGTTGCCTCCACAATTGATCTCTCTTTGTTTACTGACACTGACCATTGGAGACCAAATCTGTCTGCACTAAAAAGGCAGGAATATACATATAGCTATGTGATCAGATGGAACATAAATACACTAAAAACCTGCAGTTGTACCTGGCTTTAGCTATGTTTGAAATTGTGACACACACAACAATTGAATTATATGCATTAAAAAATTATTTATTTGAGGGACCACAAATCAGGCATGTAGTAGACCAGAGAAAAGAGTGATACCAGCAGTGGTAAAATATAAGTTGGTTTTTGTGGTAACAGCATTCCTCACATTTCTTCCTGAGACTGGTATCAAGTGAAGTACTGCATTTTCTCGTGTTGAGATTTTACGAAGCATTCTTATCCTATCTTCATAAGCAAATGTGCATATCAGTTCTTAAGTTTTGGCATTGGAAGCATGTGTGTGCAACTAGGTTTGTGCAGACAGCTGAGACAAAAGACAACAATACTACGTCAGTAGTGCAGGCACCTATACTGAGGGTTAATGAAGCAAATGTGACAAAAGTTTCATATTGTGCTTTCATTTTTTTATTTTTTTTTCACCTATCCAGTCATGAAACGTACAACTAAAGTCCAATGATTGCTGTCACTTTCTTAGTATGCATCTTCATACCGTCAGTAGTTGATCAGCACGTAAAGATAAAAAGCTTCTCTCCTTTTTAAATATTACTTTTGTTTTGTGGGCTTTGTCTTTTTTTTTTTGCCTCCTCCTTTTGCTCAAGACCATTTGTTTTTTCTGGATAATTGCTTCTTGCAGCCAAAGACAGAGTAGAAAAGCCATTTGCGATGTCCTTTGTCAAACTTATGCAAGAGAATGGAACAACACTGAATGATGAAATGCATGAGCTTTTGGTTTACAAGGTAAGGCAACAAGTTATGGTAATATTTTTGAATGTTTCTGACTATTTCTGTTGAGGGTACTATGTCTCGGGAAATCTTACGTACTCTCACAGTCCTACACCCCGAAACCACGAGGTCCTTTTCCTCCCGACTTTGTCAACTCCCACCACTTCACTCTCACTGCCCACGTGACTCATCCTCTTCTCCACTTCTCTCTCTTTTACGGCGCATACATAGCCTTCTTCCTCTCCTCTTCCGCACTCTGTCACTGGTAGTGGGGCCATCCCCAACAGTCCTCCCCCTTTTATTGTGTGAACCCGAAGGACTGGCCTGGTCCTTCAAAGAGTCTTGCTGATTGTACTGGATCAACTGATCTGCATGTGCAATCCCACAACCTTTTCCTGTGTCAGGATGCACTAGAGCAAAGATCTTTTTTGCTATTTTATATGGTCCTGAACGCTTAGCGGCCAGTTTAGCAGATATCCCTGCACCAGCGTCACTCAGAGTATGGAGGTCCTTTAGCACTAGATCACCATCTTTCAACTGGCATTCTTGGCGTCCTGCATTATAGTTCTTACGCTGGATCACATGAGTTTGTTCCTGAGGCTGGCATGTGAACTGTATGGCCCCTTGTAACTTGATGGAGAGTTCCTTGGCATAGGAATGGGGGGAGCCATGTCCGCAGGTTCCTCAGTCTCTGTGTCAATTGTCGGGTTCCATGGGGTGCGTAGCGCACGTGTCATGTTATGCGTAACGCAGGAAGGCCGGAGTGTACCCTGTAACCACACTCTCACTGGTCCTCATGGCAAAATCAACTTCGGGAATTCGTTTATCCCAATCTCGGTGCTCTTCGTATTACACCTTGAGGCTTTGTTTGACATTGGCATTGTAGTGTTCTACCATTTGTCCAGCTGGCCGGTATGGGACTGTGTGATGGTCTCGGATACCCAGGTGTCGCAGTAGTGCTTTCCAAATCGCGGGGGCCGTAGCAGCCCGCAACGGAAAGAGTTTGACGTATTTTGGGAACTTGCCTACCATAACTAATAAGTACTTATGGCGCCGTGCTGTGGTGGGTAATGGTCCTACGACGTCTATGCTGATTTCCTCCATGGGCTGGGCAGGAGAGGTGCTGGCCATCATGCCCACTGGCTTTTGGCACACTTGCTTTGTTGTCTGGCACGTCACACATGTCATGACATAGTTTGCCACATCTGATCTCATGCCCATCCAGACAAACTGTGCACTCAGACACTTCAGGGTCTTAAAGAATCCCATGTGTGCACTTAGAGAGTGGCCGTGGCACATCTGGAGCGCTATCTCATGTAAATGTTAGGGCAACCATGCCAGCTTGAACTCTCCTTGCACTTGTACCAGGAGTCCACTTTTCTGAAGTTCACATAACTGAGCCACGTCCGCAATCTTCCGTGCCTCTGACGCATCTGTAGAGAGTTGCCCTCCTTGTAGGTAGTTGCAGAGCCCTGCCAGCCACATATATTTTCTTTGCTCTGTTGCAAGCTTGCTTGAAGCACAAATACATAGAGAATTTTCAGTGTTGCTAGCTCCTCAAACTGAATATGCTGCACCTCGTCCTCCATATCCTGGGGAAACCATTCATCTGCGAATGTCTCTGAGACACCTCATCATCATCAGGTAGTGGGTTTACGGCTTAACGTGTCTGCTGCGATATTTGCCTGGCCTCGTCGGTGCTGTATGGTAGAATCGTGGCCCTGAAGTCGCAATACCCATCTTCTCACCCCGGCTGAGGCTTGCTTTGGGTTGAACGTCCAGGCAAACGATGCGTGGTCACAGTAGACGTCGAAATGAGTGTATTCCAGGTATGGTCAAAAGTTATCAACTGCCCATACACTGCCAAACACTCCCATTCCTGCACCATATAATTTGCTTCTGCCGGGCTCAGTGTTCAGCTTACGAAAGAGGCAGGTCGCATCTGTCCATCATGTTCCTGTAGTAGCACTCTTGCTATGCTTATCCCACTAGCATCTGTCTCAAGTGCAAAAGGCCTGCTGAGGTCCGGCAAGGAGAGTGCCACATCTTCTGCTAACAGCTGTCTCAAGCATTCAAAAGCGGCATCTTCAGTTGTGCCCCAGTGCCAATGACAGTCCTTCCGCAACAGTCTACTTAGTGTCTTCGCGTCTTCGGAGAAGCGGGGTATGAAATTGTGGTAATACCCCACCAGTCCCAGAAACAACTGCAGCTGCTTCACCTTTTTAGGAGCGAAAAAGCTCATGACAGCAGCTACTTTATCCGGGTCAGGTCGGCATTCTCCGGGGGATATAATGTGTCCAAGTAACTTTAGCTCCCTACAACACAACTGCACCTTTTTGGGATTCACCGTTAATCCTGCTTGTTGCATCCGTGAAAGAACCTGCCAAATACGTTCCATATACTTCTCAGATGTTTCTGAATACACCACGATGTCGTGCTGGAAAGCCATACAAAATTCATCTTTTATGCCATGTAACACTTTATCCATCAATTTCTGAAATGTCACTGGGGCACCTGCCAAACCGAATGGCATTCGTGTGAATTCTAAGGTACCCCTATGACATATAAATGCGGTTTTGTACATGTCCTCTGAATGTAGGAGTATCTGGAAATAGCCCTGCAACAGGTCAACTGTTGACAACCAGCTTGATTTTCCGAGTTGGGCAAGAATCCAGTCTGCCTGAGATATGCGGTACACCGGTACTTTAGTCAGTCGGTTCAGTGGTCTGCAGTCAGTTGCGAAACGATGGCCTCCAGACATCTTGGGTACCAGGATTGGTGCACCTGCCCAGTTACTCTTGCGGGGCCGGATCAGACCTTGACCTAACATATCATCCAAGCATTCATCGATGAGCCTGCGCTTCTGCTCGTTGACTGGCCTGGGTCTACAGTGTACTGGAGTGCTGCTCTCTATTGCATGTTCTGCTAACGTTGTGCAGCCAGGGTGTTTGTCAAATATATTCTTGAACTCTGTAAACATCCTCTTGATGTTTTCCTCTTGGTATGCAGCTAGAGGCCCCCTCTCATCAGTATTGTTCACAGATGTGTCGGGTTCTGTGAACATTTTGCCCAGGTAGTATACAGCATCTTCAGAAGGGTTACGTAACTCTTTTCTTGTCTTTTTTGCAAAGCTTATTACCTTCTGGTTCTGCCTAAAGTCCATCCACTCGGTGCCACATGAATTGACACACCTGCAACATTTAAAAAGTCCCTGCCAAGGACAACATCATGGCATAACCCTAGCATGTCTAGGAAGCGCAGCTTTTGACAGTCCGCAACCGAACGTGCACAGCGTCGGACAGACGTATTCGTCTGTGCCCATCCACTAGCTAGCCTCAGGTAGTGCCGATCTTCTCTTTCTCCTGCGCCCGCATCTAGCGCTGCTTGGAAGGCGATGACTCCCACTAAACTCACACTAGAACCTGTGACCAAGAGCGCTTGAAATTTTATTTCACCTACATGGATATCCAGTAATGGTTCCTTTGCCCCCGGACGTTGCGCCAACCTGCAGCACCGACTCGTAGGACTGGCCGGGTCAGTCCCTACAGGTATCCATTTCCCAATGGGCACTGTGCTTGCAAATGGCCCACCTTGTTGCACTTGTAGCAGCGCGGTGACAGGTGCTGCCGTCTTCGACACCTGTTGCTGTTCCTAGTGTGGTTGCTGCAACCTGGTGACAGCTGTGCCGGTGGAGGACCACTCACGTTTGGTTGCTGATAATGCGCTGCCGTCTACACTCTGAAGGTGTGCAAGTGGGTATGCCATGCACTGCCAACTAGAATATGCAATGTCTCTGGCATACGACGGTTGTAGAGACACTGAGTGAAAAGGCCACTGTGTAGGTCCACCGGCCGCACTTCCGACAGGTATCGGCAATAGTATGGCTTGTGACACCACTACCGTAGATCCCAGCGATCCCTCCAGGTTACCATTAAATGCCTGGTCCCTTGCCACTTGAGAACATGACGGTGGGGGTGGGAGATAATTGAGTCTGTGCCAAACTTTTTCCATCAAGCCTGTAGCGACCTTTGCTAGTTCCTTCAGGTTTGGGAACTCCTCACCCTGGGCCAGTTCTTGGTATACTGGATGCATCTGTCTGCGTACCCGGGCGACATTTTCTGCTTCACTAACCCCATCTCCGATCCTGTCGCAATACTCGACAATAATGTAAATAAAGTCCTTTAGATTCTCCCTCGGATCTTATGTGTGCTGCTCCAACTCCTCCCGTAGTCTGCGCTAAGGTCCAGGGAGGCGGACTCGGCGTGAAACTCTTTCTTGAATGTGATCCAGTCCTGGTATCCACCGACGAAATGCCACTACCTCTTCGCGTTGGCCTCCAAGGCTGACAGCAGAGCCTGCTGCATTAGCACTGCTTCCGCAACTCCCAGGCGAAAGCAGTAGTCCAAGCAGTGGTAGTCTCATGGTCTCATCCTAGTTAGAATCTGTCCTCTGCGATGTTCAAAATTTAATTCGGTACCTGAGGAGCTTTTTTTCTGGTAGTAGATATTTGATTTCTATTTGCAATTGTCTGTATTTGCACAGTTTTAGTTCTAAACTGTTGGTTGGCACTGCACTTTTTTTAAAATGTCGGTGCACTTCTGTCCCGAGGTAGTAGTTCTGACAGTCACTCGGGGTCACTTTCCCTTTCTGCCTTTCAGCTTGACCACAAACGCCATATGGACACAAACTATCTGTCTCTGCCTTCAACTCGTGCCAAGTTCAACGCCATCCTGCAGAATTCCAACACCCCCAACGGTCAGCCAAACAAAAATATTGTGGCAGCGTATCAGGCAGGCGCTGCGAGCCTTTCCCTCAGAGACTCTTTCCACATATCAACGTTGGTGTGCTCAACAAAGCTTACCCAGAATGGCAAGTACACTTTTGCTTCCTCTTTCTCTTTCTGTTATTTTTTTTGTCAAACTTTTACTTACAACACTGTTTTTCCTACATAGTGGACTTACTGGGATTGTTAAAGTGGTGGACTGTGCCAGAAAATTTGGAGAATAACCTCGAAGCCCTTATGAAGGTGGATGGTGAAGAAGTTGTCAAGGTATTAGTTATATTAGTATATATTAGTTTCCAGCATTTCAAAATTTGGTAGACTGCAGAAGCGAATGCTTTATTCCATTAGCTTCTACAACTTCCTCGTAAAGTATTGCTATCAAACATTAAGTAGGCCCCTCCCTGTTGTTAGCTTTTATGGGCTGATGTCCTGCATTGGATTTGCTCACTGTACAAGCTCATTGCTTGGTCACTCTTTACTTTAATAAGCCGTGTTTAATTTCTTACATAAATTCCAGTTTCTACAAGACATCTTGGACGCTTTGTTTGATATTCTCATGAAAAACTCTGACTCTGAGCTCTACGACAACCTTGTTTTCAAGGCACTTGTAAGTACTGTTGATATGCTTTGTTTAGACAGTGTAGCAAATTATAATCAGTTTAGTACCGCCACAATTTTGTTGCTGAGTTTGTAGCACTGGGATTGAAGCAGCTGAATATGAAAATCTCATCTGTGTACTGCAGACCACCACGGTAGGTGGTAAAGGCCATCAAGGAGATATCAGTGCCACTCAGTGGATTTCAGATTTTCATTAAAAAAAAGAAGAAAAAGAGAAAAGAAGGCTGATATCACTGTTCATCCCTAGTGTGTGGTATCATGTTGTTAATGATTTTGTGGTACTGTGTTCTAAATGATTTTCCTCAAATTCTTTCAGATATTTATAATATGCCTTATCTCAGACCGGAAGTACCAGCATTTCAAGCCTGTTTTAGACCTCTACATCGAGGAAAACTTTTGTGCTACACTTGCTTATAAGTAAGAGAAGTGCCTTTTCCGTATTAAATGTTATGTTACTGGCCAGTCAAGGCAATATTGCAATAGTAATCTAAGGTATTGAATGAATTTTGTGTTTCAGTAAGCTGATTGTGGTGCTAAAGGACTACATAGACAACATCAAAACCTCAAAGGAAGAAGACCGTACTCTGCTTTTGCAGACCATGAAATCCATGGAGTACATCATAAAGTTTATTGTGCATTCAAGAAAGCTTTTTGCTCAGTAAGTGCAGTGGTCCTAAAGATGTTATGTACATGGCAAAATTGCGTCAGCCATTAGCTTGGCTAGGCTTCTCAAGACAAAACTATACATAGTTGGCACTGAAATTGTGCCCCGACGGTGCTTTGGCACGATAACGTTGAGGAGAGGTACACATAATTTTTCGTGCTTCTTCTTCTGTTATCTTTTTATCTTTGGCCCTGTATTGCTGCAAAATTTTGTTGCATGCTGGGAAGCTCCATAAAATGTTTCATCCTCACGAAACATGTTGCACTGTTCTATGTTTGGGGGCTGTATAATAATTATTAGCTTGTCTAAAAAGTGGTAAGAAGGATATTGTCTCATGGGTTCTTGGTAGATGAGCGACAAATAATCTCATAACAAATGGGCTTATGTTTCCCATTCTCGCTTGATTATTCTCTTCATTTTGATATTATTAGTCATTGTGTAATTAGACCATTTGTTAGATGAAAGCTGTGATACACTAGCTGTTCTGCCTGGAGATAATTGAACATAAAGGTTACTGGTTTGGTTCAGTTTTCAGTTTTACCATAAAGGTGTGATGCTGGTTCAGCTTCGGCAGGCAAATATAATATCATTAAGAGCGAAATAAGCGATAGCATGTAGGGTGTATTTTTGTTTTTGTTGTAAACTATTTGAAATGTCACTAGTGATCATGATGCGATCTTTCACATGACCGGCTTGTCTCAGTAGTCAAATTCTTTATTGCGAGTTCATTAGTCACTTGCATCACGTGACACATTGATGCCAATAGCTAATAGTACTGGTTATTTTTACACATAATAACCTTGGCCTCTGTGTTTCTTTTCTTTTTGTTTTCAGAGAGCTTTAAAGAAAAAGCTGAACTAAAATTTTAGTTAATTAGTCACTGGATTCTCACACGCATGGCCAGAAGGTATGCTTGCAGAGCCATACCCGCTAGAAGAAAAAGCACCTGTCTGGAGCTACTTATTGAAATTGTAAACTGCTGACAGACAAGCATTCAGTTCTCACATGGAATTTCTGGTTGTTTAATGTGCAAGCACGCACAGCCTGAGATGAGGGGCCTGAGTTCTTAACTGAAATATTCACTCCTATAACCCAGAGTTAATTAGCACTTACGATATTATTCTGCATACCAGTAAATAAATTCCAGTTGTGAATTTCTGTCATTAGGTATTAGGGTTTAGTTTAGACACATTCAGGTTTAGTTTGACTCTTGCTGCCTGTTCATATTATAAATACAGTGTGGCAAGCAATTGTAATGAGGAACGTACTTGCGGTATATAGTATCTATAAGTGTAACGTCCCTAGCCCCAGCACGAATCATTCAGGGTGCGCCAAAAATTGTAACCTCTGTTTTGTGTCTTATTACAGCTTGAATGAAGGCAAAGGGGCTCAACAGTTTGAACTGTCACTTGAACAGTTGCTTCGCTCTATAACATCCATGATGTTGTACAGGGATGACACACTGCTGCTCATCCAGGGAGCTTGCCTCAAATATTTCCCTGCCACAATACCAGACATTCTTCAAGTATTTAATGCAGATCAACTAAGGTGAGTATCAGCAATGTTGGAGGCATTTTTGAGATTACTTATACTGAATGTACTTGTTTAGTCACATCATCACAGAGCTCATCAACAGTCTACCACCAGAACGACTGACGAAGCAGAAGATGATGTGCGTAAACGACATTGTGCACAGTGAGCTCTTCAAATTCCCATGTATGTTTTATTGACTTATTTTTTCATTTGTTATAATGTATATTGCATTGGCCCTCTGCTCTACCTCTCAAGAGTGGTATAATGTATATGCTCTGTTATTACGCATCTCACTTGTCAAGTTAACAATTGTAATATGTTAAATGGCACGCACTGTTCTATTCTATGGGTGCTTCTTTTTTTCACTGCTGTTCTCACTCTATTTTAAATTAGCTATTTTTTTACTTAGTGGTACACAAACCGAAAGAAGAAAATATGTCTGCCTGGATGTCTTTTAAGCATTTGTAAATACAACCTGATCGACTCGAGAGTTGAAAAAGCCAACTGCACGTGGGCAAAAATGTTGCTTTGCGGGTCTCGTGAAGTCAGACCTTTGTCCTAAAATCAGAGTATGACAGCGAATTCATTCATCACATTATTGTCCAGGTGACTGCGCATAGCAATATAACAGAAAGGAATGAATTCCTTATCCTTAAAATAAGGGCTTGTACTAGAAATCGAGCTTTAGTGCGTGTCGTTTCTGGTGCTTGTGAAGAAGTATAAAGAAAATGACTGTGTGAATCCTCATGACGTAAGGGACGGTTAATTCTGTCTACAAAACCCCTTGCAACATATTTTGGTTCAAAGTAGTATGTTGTATGCCTATCAGAAATTAGGTAATTGAAAAGAAAATGTCTCCCTATGATGTGACGAAAGGCACTGGCTTACTTGTCAGCAACTTCATTTCTGCTTTGCTCTATGTGTTATGTTTGTCTCTTGACAGAGGTTGCCCCATCTTCTCAGTTTTTTAAATTTTGTATTGTTCTCAATACATTTTCTGAATATCATGTTCTTTCTATCAGCTGTGTGAATTGCCACTTTGGAAGATTTTGTACCATGCAGTTAAAACTTGTTGTGAAAATTTCTTTATCTTCTAGCTTGTCGTGCTATCCTTCTGCCTGTCATCAATTCTCATGTGAAGTTGCTCTCTGAGAGGGATGTCGAACAAGAATTGTGTGTCAAGATACTCAGTGACATTATGGTTGTTCTACACTGCCATGATGTGTCTCAAACAAAGGATGACATCACAGAGATAATGCAGTCAATGCTGAGAACTATCATCCAGACCGTCATTCGGACTGATCGATCACTTCCTATTGTGGTGGGCATGTGCATTCACTCATTCATTGAGCAGTGTTAAGCATCATGTGTCATGTGTTAAGCAACCACTAATTCTAACGTCAGAGGTGGATAAAATGAATCAAAGCTAAAAATAAGTGAAACTTGTCTGTAGCATTTCCAGAACCAGTCAGAAACTCTGGGTGCCATTGAAAGGTGGAGGCCTTGGATATTTTGAATATTGATGGATTGGATGATTGCAATACAAAACGTATAAAAATTAATATTTAACAAACTGAAACAGAATGTTAGGCACATTGCGCATGTTAATGTTGTATTCACACAATTTATAAAAAGAAAGGCTACTGTTTACATGTGTGTGCATATGTTTGTTGCAGTTATGTTACATGTCATGAGGTTAATCTAAAGCAATATGCTATATGCTATCGTGCGCTGCATATATCTTTTTTTTAATTATTATTATTATTCTATTTAATTATTATGTAATAATTATTATTTTTGTTGGCCCACTTGAAGTTGATTTGCCAGTAGTGCTTTTCACTTCTCTTTTTTATCAGTATTGTAAATACTATTGTGTTTGTTTTCCAGCAGAACTTTTACTGTTTCCATTACACATTGAATTACAGGGTAACATGGTGGCACTCATGGTGGCTGTGCTCCGCCAAATGTGCAAACAACATTACCAGGCCTACCTTGACCACTTTCCAACCACAACTGATTTGCTTGACTTTCTCATGGAGATACTGCTTGTGTTCAAAGACCTAGTTAGCAAAAACGTTTACCCTAAAGACTGGAATGACATGATTATGCTTCAGAACAGGTAACATGACATTTTGCAGTTTGAAAAAGATTGTACTGTGCATGCTGTCTCTTTTTAGGGGCTTCACAATAAATAAGCAGATCAGCTTCTTTCTCTTTGTGAAGCAGAAATTTAAAATTCACCAGTGGTTCACTGAGCATAGTATTTGAGTACATGACTTTTGAAGCAGAAATGTCTGAGTTCTGCTTGGATTTGCAATCTTATCTGTGGGCCATCAACCTGATAATAGCAGCTTCAAAAATGGCACTCAATATTCTGTCTCCAACCTCTATTTAAAAAATTTAGAGCTTTTTTGAGTTTTAGTCTTGCTAATTAAGATTCAGTTTTAGGAAGATTGAAATACAACTCGAATGCTAGTTACACACAAGACTTTGTTCTTTGTATTCTTAGACTAAAAATTTTGAAATATACTGTTAAAACCTGCATATACTATGAGCTTTTCTTCAAGATTCCCACACCCCAAAATAGCTTTTCGTACTACATTTGGGTCCCAAGTTTTTAAATGTGATTGATACCAAACCTTACTCCGCATAGGCAGACATGCTTTTGCACACTTATGCACATGCACCCTCTCCCTCATGTGTTCACTGCACCCTCTATCTCATGTGTGCACTGCACAAGCAGATTGATGTCACCCCGTGCACGATCTGAAATACCTTCAATGTAATAGAGAATGATAACCTGAGGGAGGGTCTCTTGAACAGTATGGTGTCTGAGGGTAGTAAATCTGACAGTGAACACTAATATTAGTATGTGATTGCAGATAAACAATATCAAACTGAGTAAATTTGCATTTCAGCTGTTTCAGCTGGGTTGAAACGTCCTTTTTCATAGCTCGAAAGTTGTCCCTTGCGTTATAAGAGAGTTTTGACAGTGACTTTACTAAACTCTGTCATATTCCTTGAAACATAAACTGTTAAAAAGTGAGTAACTTGATTATTGCAGTTTTTTTTTTTTTTTTTTTTTTTT
>JARGYV010085599.1:15317-35006 GCA_029532675.1 Ornithodoros moubata
GTTGTCTTGAAGGCATTGCGCTACTTTTCTCACACCATACGAGATAGGTTTACAAACCCCTTTGATTATCAGGTGAGCAACCAATAGTGTCTAATGTTTTCTTGTACCTTAACAAAGTGCTTCCTTTCTCGCTGTTGTCGCCTCAAGGTGTGGAACAACTTCTTCCATTGTGCTATTGCTTTCCTGACACAAGATGCCTTGCAGCTAGAAACCTTTTCTCCAAACAAAAGCAGCAAGATCATAGCAAGGTTAGTTTTATTTTGGGTGTTGTTATTTGTGATATGTAGCTGTTACACCTGTTCTTGCTGGCTCATTTTTGTCTGATTTCTTTTGTATGCTGCTAGTGTTGTATTCATGCATTCATGTGTCTTTTTTTAGGATATAAGTGCTAATTTAGCTTGAAAATAAATCACAACCTTAGTGCTTGCATAGGTTGCTGCTGAATAGTCTACAGTACTGTTGGTGGACATGATTTAGTCATAACCTTCCAGGGCTAAAATGTCTTTGGTCTGCTGTAAACGACTGAAATGAGTTTTGCCTTTCCTAACATGTTCTCTAAAACCTTTTCAGGTACAAAGATATGAGGAGGGAAACAGGTTTTGAGATACGAAAGATGTGGTTTAATCTTGGTGAGTTAAAAGAAGCTGATGTTGTAATGTGAAAAGTGATGCCGTTCTTGTATGTGGAACGTATCATGGTCTTGTAACTAATAATAATTGTGATGTTGTGATGCACTCTGTCCATGTACAGAGCACAATGTCATGCTTCATATTTGTTCATTGTATGTTCAGGAGACATGTTTTGTAACCACAATCTCTGACCAAAACATTCCCTCGGTAGGTCAAAACAAGATTCGTTTTGTTCCTGGGATGGTCGGACCATTCCTTGAAATGACGATGATTCCGGAAGCAGAACTTCGGAAAGCTACCATTCCCATCTTCTTTGACATGATGCAGTGTGAATTCTACTCTCCACGAAAATACCTGCCCTGCCGTCAAGACGAGTGTTACGCTCACAACATGGAAATAAAAGGGAACTTCCAAGAGGCGAGAAGAGCAGTTGTTTTATTTTGTGGCCCGTGCCTGTTATAGTTTTAAAAGTGCACACTTGACAACTGAAGGATTTTGAAATGTATTTTTGCTTTTCAATATAGTTTGAGAATGAGATGATCACCAAGTTGGATGTATTGGTCGAAGGTGGTAGAGGTGACCAGCAGTACCAAGATTTCTTCAAGCAAATGTATGTTGTATGCTATTTATTATATGACATTATGAGCATATTATAAATGTTGTTCATCTCTGTTTAGCCTATATGATCTCTGTGAGAACCATACGGCACTGCACGATCCAGGAGTCAAGTTCATAAGGACTGTTGTGCGCCTCATGAAAAGGCTTCTTGAATATCGTGCCATCATTACAGATGAGAACAAGGAGAACCGAATGAGTTGTACAGTCAACTTGTTGGTGAGGATATCTGCCTACAGAATGTTTCAATGGATTCTGTCAGACATGAAATTGCAGAACTAATTCACATGTAATTACGGTTACACTTGGTAAAGAAAACACTGTTCACAAAACCTTGGATCATTGTTGAATTATTACTGGTTCTAAACACAGTAGCGCTGTTGGCATTTTAATATGTTGTGCTACTAACTAGCAGAACCGTATCTTTCTAATACACTTACGATGCTAAAATAACTTTCTAGTGCATTAAAAAATTGTTACAATGTCTATAAACTGACTTTTTGTTTCAAGGAATTTTATCACGAGATCAACAGACAGGAAATGTACATACGATATTTGCACAAGCTGTGTGACCTGCATTTGGAATGTGACAACTATGTGGAGGCCGGGTTTACATTACAACTTCATGCTCGGCTGCTGCGTTGGTCAGAAGAAAGCCTTCCAAGCCTGCTGCGTACCGACAAGCTGCCTCAGTGCATCACACACAGAGAACTCAAGGAGCGGCTTTACTATGAAATCCTTGATCATTTTGACAAGGGTAAGCTGTGGGAGGCAGGTTTGGACCTCTGCAAGGAGCTGTTAGCCCAGTGTGAATACGAGACATTTGATTATGCTCAACTGAGTGCACTTCATGCTCGGATGGCTACATTTTATGACAACATTGTTCGACAACTGCGCCCAGAGCCCGAGTATTTTCGTGTTGCTTATTATGGACGCAGTTTCCCAGCATTCCTTCAGAACAAGGTATTGGTCCCTCTTTTTGTTTTTGCTGTGGGTACTTGATTTGTATGTTTAGAAGTTTGTACAGTCCTGCTTCATAGTGTTGCTGTTCTAAAGTTCAAGCTTACAGTAAAGCAGTTCATTGCTGACAGAATTTGCGACATGTCGTTAATGGGTGCGACTATTATGAATGTACAGCAATGATTCTTCCTTTTTTTATTTTTGTGCAGTTATTAGAATGTGAGTTATATATGCATTTGCAGGTGTTTGTGTACAGAGGCAAGGAGTATGAACGTCTGAGTGATTTCAGCAGCAGGCTTCTCAATCAGTTTCCAAATGCTCAACTTCTAAAAACACTTAAGATCCCTGGAGATGAAATAACAGAGTCACAGAGCCAGTATCTGCAGATAAATAAAGTGGACCCCATCATGAGTAATCCACAGCGGTTCCAAAACAAACCTGTTCATGAACAGATCCTCAAGTACTACAAGGTAATGAAGTGACATGTTTTGTCTTTCAGTTTGTTTGAAAAGTTTGGCCAAACCTTCTATGCAGTATTTCTGTAAGTTTGTTGCTGCAGTATACAGCATAATTGGGACTGTGTGCTATTCAGTTTAGGATGCAACATAACAGGAATGCTGGAAAGAGGGGCTGAGTTCTAAATTTCTTAGTGCAAAAGTCATGGAAACTATACCATTGTAGTCCTTTCATTTTGTCTTGTGACGTGATGAAAAACAAAAAAATTACAGATTGCATTTTTGGCATCTTAGGGTTATTGTTGTAGTTACTACATGACTTCAGTTCTGTAATACTATCACCAAAACCAAACCAAAGAAAAGAAAAGAGAAGAAGAAAAAAACGAAAACACTGATTTCTCTTCAGGTTTAGATACAAACACAGCATCAGTAGGTTGATGCTGACAGAAATGACAGGGTCATGGTTTACAGGAGGCTGTGCACAATGTGTCTTGTCAATATTTGGTTGGTGTTCCTGTCTGACACCAAGAAACAGGAGTTCAGTTCTGGTTTGCAGAGTAAGAAATGACAACAGTTGTACTGAATGTGGTTGTAGGGCTACCTTTCTTTGTCAAAAATAATTTGCATAAGTTAAAATCTTTCTCAATTCACTCTTGTAGGTATTGAAAGAGCTTAAGCTGTATTAAAAGTCAGTCACATATTAGGATGGTTTGGCATCATAAGTGTTTTGTGTTATGCTGCCCATCATAATGCAGAAATGTAGATAATATTAAAACAGTAATAGTAAAATAGTTAAACATAGGTAATTAGGTAAATTAAGAAGAAAAGAAACATTGAGAAAGGTAACTGATGAGAGCATGTAGCATTCTCTAACATGTATGATATACAACTGCCTTCAGATATCTAGCTTTACACAACTGAGCTGAAGCCTTAGTCAATATGCACTCCCAGATGCCACATTCTTCTTTTGTGTGGATACCGTGCAAAGAGGAATTTTGATAATTAATTCAAATTATGATATCAGCAGTATGACTAAAGGAAAGGAAAGGGACAAAACAATGTATATCCTGGCTCTCGTTCATGACAGTTCTTGACAGTTCTTCTGACAGTTCATGTTCGAACTGTCTCTTTGGGCATGATGAAACTGTTCTGTTATGGTATGCACAAAATTTTGGTTTGGATTTGGGTCAACATTTTGCTCATAATCTGCTCATTTCAGGTGAACGAAGTGAACAAGTTCACATATTCTCGGCCACTCAGACGTGGAGAGAAGGACTCTGAGAATGACATAGGAAAAATTTGGTTGGAACGGACTACACTTGAGACTGCATACCAGCTGCCAGGAATCTTGAGGTGGTTCGCTGCAATTCGTGCTCACACTGTGGAAGTTAGTCCCCTGCAGAATGCCATAGAAACTATGGAATCAACAAACAACAAAATTCGAGACATCGTGCGGCAACATCGTGCAGATCCAACGCTACCACTGAACCCCCTCAGCATGCTGCTTGGAGGCATAGTTGATGCTGCAGTTAATGGTGGCATAGGAAACTATGAAAAGGTGAGGGTCTGTTGTATCTATCTATTATCTATCAATTCTAAACTCCACCATTTATGCACTTTACCAGTCACTGAACAGGCATGTCAGTCTTGTTAAATGATTAATAACATTTCCTCTTTGAGCACTTGGAGCCAGGAGACCAGAAGGTTTATTAAATTACAGTTGACTCTCGTTAATTCGAACTCGAGGGGGCCGGGATATTTGTTCGAATAAAGCGGAGTTCGAATTAACAGGTGGCGCTCTCCTGGAAGGGGGCTTGGGAGCGCGTGCAAGCTTCTAGAGATGCGTTGCGAAGCACCTTGCGACGTATCTATACGTCCGCGATACCGGTTTCACTTTATTATGCATTAAAGTGATTTTGGCATAATTCGAATCGTTACTGCTGCTGAACACTGCCACTACCCGCGTTACGTTCCCTAGGCCTAACCGATGTTACGGCGAAGAAAACCACCCGAGCGTCAGGGTCGTTACGACTTCGAAGGAAATGCAGGATTTGCATATGTTAACAAAGGTTTATTCACAGAAATTATGAAAGTAATCAGTAATGCACGCTTGTAGCCGTTTCCTGGAGCGAGACTCTGTCAGCATGGCTTGCAATTTGTGAACCAGTTCGAGAGCGGCGCCCGCATTTTCCTCGGAAGCGAAATAGCGCGCTGCCATATCCAGTGCCGATGCCACATCAGATGCACTTGGTAAGGGCACCGGTTCATGGCTTGCATGAACGTGAACACCGCAAAATCGGAAAAAAGACACGCGCACCATGCGGAAGGTCAGTAACCAGGGGAACACGGAGAGGGGAACACGCCTCTTGTAGTCGGAGATGAAATCAGTGTAAGCACATCCAGGGTACCACTAATGCCAGAAATACCAAATGGTACTCTGTCTCGTCTCGTCTGTCTGTTTGAATCTCTGTCTCGTGGAAATAACATGTTAATGATGATGACTGACAACTGAATTGGTGCATTAATTCTGTAGCTTGGATTAACACATTGTTTCATGTTAGAATTCTTCTGAAGGTATTGTTCTACAAACGGGGATAAAAATTTTTAGAGAGCTATGCGCCCAAATTCGTGCAAATTTTAGAAAAATTATTGTGAGGAAGCTGAACTAAGATAGGACTCAGGAATATGGGCTAGTAAAACACACCTAGTCATTTTTTATTATGTATAAAAGCTATATTCTGCTTTTTTTATATAGATATATATTTTTTTTACATAGGCATTTTTCACCCAAGAGGCTTTTGAGGACAACGAACTTGACAGAAAAGGTATTCAACATCTGAAAGAGTTAATCGCCTGTCAAGTAAGTCAAATGATCATATGACCACCTGTTAAATACATCTCGTTTGACAGTCAATAATTATGTGAACTTTGTATGTTAGATTCCACTTCTTGAAGCTGGCATTGAGATCCACAAAAATAAGGCGCCGGAAAGCTTGCAACCGTATCATTCTCACATGCAAGAGAAGTTCATGAAAATGAAAGTGCATATTGAGGAGAAGTATGGCAAAATGGTAAGTTAATTGCACAGAGATTACAATTACTATCCAGTCAGAAATACAGCTGCATTGGATCTATTTGTGAAGGCAGTCGTTCCCTTGAACTCTGAGCCACTGTGAGATGCACGCACACAAATAAAAAACAAAACAAAATAATGGTACTGTACCTTTCCACACACATAAGACATAGCTCAACAGCTGTCAGAAAGTATGGGGCAGAGGCTTTTAATATATTTTAGGTAAACAGCAATAGAGCTAGACCTGCACACCATACTTCAGTTCAGTGTGACTAGTTAGCCTGACTCAGTTAGTCTGACTATTACTCTTGTACCCATGATGCCATATGTTTCATAACTGTAGCACATTATGTTGATATGTCATGCACTTTATTTTCCAGCCACCCCCTCCAGAGCTGAATGAGCATCCCATACAGATACGCAGATATCGAAGCATGCCACCACCAGCACCACCCTTGCGGACTGAGAAAACAGACAGCCTTGTTTTCGCTCCTGACAGGTAAGTTATGGCCATATGAGGCTTTGAAAATTGAAGTGGGATCATTTATTAACTCAATAACAGAAGTTAAGCTATCTTTGAGAAAGAAAACAAAAAAATACCATTTCAACTGTCACAGTGTTCTATAAGGACACACTGTTGGGTATGTGTAGCCTATCATGTAGATGCATACCTCTGTAACACTGTACTTTCCTGAAGTCCAGGATACTAAAAAGTTTTGTGAAATACTTTACTGCTTGTGTTAATAGATGATAATCATCCGTGTACAGCAGAAAAGGAAGCAGAAATGAGCTGTAAGATATCACTAATAATGTGAGACGTGTTTGAGATAATTCAAAAGGAAAAATTCAATTTCACACTCCAGTTGGAGCTAAGCAGAGTCAGCCTTCCTTATCTGTAGTCAAGGAACCTACTATGCACATGAACCCCCGTTATATCGAAATCGAAGGGACCGCAAAAAAATTCAATATAAGCGGTATTTCGATAAAAGTGGAGATGCCACAATAACAGTAAAATGACACTCAGAAGTGCGTGGGAACACCACGGTACAACAAAAATATTTTATTCAGGCACAAAAAACGCCATTATCGCGGTTTGGCAGGAAGCCTCACCAGGCGTGAGGAGCCGCTCTTCAAGTTTTCGGAGGCATGCCATCAGTTCATTGTCTCCGCCACTGCACTCTACTTTGTTATGAATCAAATGCAGCATATTTAGCGTCTCCGCTGCCGTAGGGATCTCGCGAGGCGTCTCTGACTCCTCGTCAGACGTTTCTTCGTTGACGTCGGGATCCCTGACGACAATATCCACAATTTTGGCGTTCGTCACAGGACCGTGGAGAGTCTGCATCTGACAGGAAAGTCTGCATCCGCCCTCGCTAACGAGTCAAAATCATCTTCTATTCCTTGCCCGACAATCTCGTGCCCTCTTCTGTGCAAGCTCTCCGATTCCTCCTTATCTTCAAACGCTTCTTCAACTGGCTGAACCACAACATGTGTTCGGGAAAAGCCTGCGTGCACAAAGTAATTCGTGATCTTTGCTCCCTCCACATCCCTCCATGAACGGCAAAGCAGTTGGACTGCGCCTAATATATCGATGCTGTAGCCCTTGTCGGAGTCGTAAGCTAGCAGCGCGCGCTGCAGAAGGCTTTTTCTATAGAGCTTCCTCATCATCTCAATGATGCCCTGGTTGCTTTGGCTGCAGGACCGTGATGCGCTCTTTGCTTTGTTTGGCGCCCGACGAAGAACTGTCTGCAGTTGTGTACGTGTGCTTGGGAAGAAGTTTATAAAACAACGCAGCCTCATCGAGATTGTAAATGTCTTTGTCCCGGCATCCTTCCAAAAGATCTGGAAGCCTATTTCGCCGCCACGTATCCACAGTGTCCTGGTTGACGGCCCCACTTTCACTATTGATAGGTATACACCGTACACCATACCGTTTTTTTTTAACCACTTAAGCCAGCCATTGCTGCATTTAAATCTAGGCTTGTCCAGCTGCAAAGCTAACACCTCAGCCTTTGCAGTGAGCGCGGGTCCATGTACAGGGAAGTTTGCAGCCCCTGGTGTTCTTCAACCATTAAGCAGTGCAGCTTCCACTTCGGGGTACTTGCTGGAGAAGCTCTTCTCGAACCCGTCTAAGACATCCTGCTTGTTCGTGATGATCGTCAACAGCGTGGACGCTGGTATGCTAAACGACTCGGCGATGGCAGATTTAGGCTGGTCACCTTTTTCCACCGCGCGGATGAGCGCAACTTTCCTCTCGAGTGTTAAGCACTTCCGCATGGAGGTCTGCAGAGCCATAGTGGACCAACGACGCAGGCTGATACAGGCCAGCAAGAAAGCACGAGGACACCCAAAATGAAACGTTACGCGGCTGAACTAGCCTCACATGTCAAGGCCGCTCAACCNNCTGTCCCAATGTCCCACTCTTTGTCATACCGAAGAAAAAGGGGTTGCCGAGTGACTGGGCAAGGAGCAAATGAGAAAAGGTGGGAAATAGTGCACTCGGGATGCGCAGGAGCACTGCATCCGCGGCCACGCGCTTTGTAATATGCGGAGTTGCCAATAGTTGGGCTTTGAATAATCCGGTTGTAAATGCATGTGCTTGATCAGGGACCTTGTCACACTTTGAATAAAGCGATAATTCGAGTAAAGCGACTTCGATATAACGGTGGTTTACTGTATTAATATTGAGCCATAGTACAAAATGCAAGGAATATTTGCAAAGTATTAATTTCTACAAATTTTGCAACCAGCAACAAATTGAGAAAAAGGATAACTCAAATAATACTCAATGTCAACCTTGAGAAATGAAACTGTCCATAAAACTGCGAAATCAAGTTCGCACAAAAGACTGCCGATAAACAGTTAGCAAAAATTAATCCACATCACACACACACAAATTTTTCTGAGTTTAAGGCTGTCATCACCAAGTTGTGTTTGTGTTTCATCATTGCTTTTAACACACACAACTGTGAGACCCTCCAAAATTCAGTAAATTTTAACAACATTTCTTGAGTTCCTTGAATGGGGTAAATACTAATGGAAATTAATATTTGTCCTCAATTAATGTGTGTGTATTCATTCTTTACAATGTCAGTAAAATATTACAATGTGGGTGTGCACACAAAGAACTTTGGAGTACTTTAGTTTTAAAAACAAATATAAAAATTTTTGTTTCGCATCCTTTTAAGCATTTAGGAAGCTAGAGAACAAAGCTTCTGCGTCTGCTACTTCACGTTTAGCATAGAAGTAATATGTGATGTAAGGGCATGGTTGTCTTAGCTCACGTAAGTCTACATCTCTTTTCTAGCCTGTCAGCATCGCCTAGTAAGACGCAGTCAACTCCAACCTCAAGGACGTTGGTAACATCAGTGTTTGTGAAACAGAATTCAACACCCTCGTACAAAACACTGGGCAGAAAGGGTCGTGACAGCGCTGTGCTTACCTTACGACGTAACTCCTCTGCCTCAATTAGTTCTCAACATGAAGAAAAATCCCAGTCACAGTGGTATGACTTACCACCTCCTGCAGAGAAGGCAGAGGCACCAATAATTGAGCTTAATGAGCAGGTATACCTTTTTCTTGTTGTACTATGGAGCAAATGATATGTTGCACAGATGATACAGAGTTGCCTCCCTCTAATTCTGACTTCTTGAGCCACAAAATCTGTTCAAATTATCGAGCAGTCCGAACTAACAATCAAACGGCCTGAAATATCGAAGTGGAAATACATTGGTTCTATTGGGGCTGTAATGAAGTCAAAACTTTTGTCCTCAGTATTGAAAAGTCTGAATAATCAGTTGGTGACTGTAGTACATATACATACTTATTTATCTTCTCTTCACATTATTTATCTTATTTTTCTCACATTTAATATTGCTAGCTGACACCGCACCGGCCTCTGCGCTCAGAGGTTGAGAAAAGACACAGCAGGCCGTCTAGTGGGCAGTTCAAGGCGCAACCATCCAGCCCTTCGCAACGTAAGCAGTGCTAGATACTACACATGTAGCATTTAATATAAGAATACACAGAGTTTCATTTTTGCTGCAGTCACCATTTGATGTGTGCTTTTCAAAATTATAGCTACAACACCAGCAATGATGCCTGCAGCCACATTCCTACCGTTTCCTACATCAAGTCCAAGCAGTTCTGTGTCCTCCGTAGTCGTGGATGAAGACGAAATGGACCGACCACCACCTCTGCCACAGAAGCAGTCTTATACTGATTATACAAATATTATAGATGATACACCAGCATTACCTGCAAGAAAACAAACCCTATACCTGCCTCAAACTTTGAAGACTCTGGTATGTTAACCAACATCTGTTTATGGTGCAACATAGATATTATCAAACTTGAAGCAGGTCAGGAAATAGTTTGTCTTCGATACTTTTGTGTCCATGTGTTGTAATCATGAGGCACAACTAGAAAGAATCGCAACACTATCCAATACAAGAGAACTTGGGTATGGCTCACCCTACTTCCTGTGATGCATGTAGCAAATTGGTATAAAATTTTCATATTTGAGCGCATGCTGACACAAAACAAAAGTTTACTGCAGTATAATTTTGTGGTTTTTCTTGGTTAAAACTGAAAACATGGATTCATACCTATTAAGGTAACATTTATGTAGAAGTTACTCCACTATAGTATTGAAATTAGCTGTGACATGTTAGCTTTAAGGGGAGACGACAAGTTTGTCGGGAATGCACATGAAATAAAGCAGCTTTTAAAGTTGACATTTAAGCTTCATTTAGGCTCACTTGAAAATAGTGCTCTAGTGACTGATGTTTTTCTGGTTTGTACCATGGAAACTGCAAGATGGAGGAGAATTAGCTTATGCATTTCAAGTTTTAGCTTCTGTGCCTGCACTAACTGTGAATTGACTTCCAGTATCTATTTGAAAAATTATCTGAACATGCACAGCAATAACAACCAGAATTGCTACTTTCAAGGCACATGAGTGATTAGATTTATTTGATTGATTATATGATATTATTAACATATGAGCTTTTCCTGAAGTGGAAATCATGACTTTACTTCAAATCTTTTTTATCTAATCGATTTCTATTACTTCAGGTAAAACTTTGCATGACCATGATCACATCAAATAAAAAATTTTGTCAGATCAAACTATCAGGTGGATTTCACTGTTTTGATTTGCATGATTGTACTATATGAATTTGTGTTAAATGAGAGTTTTGCTTCAGCCCCAGCCTCCACTTCCTGCAAAAGAAGCCAACAATGTGACTCCACTTCTTCCAAAGAAGCCAGAACGACCTCCTCACAACAGTAACAGCCAATTACTGGAAACTGTCAAGTCTCCATCACAGTCACCATCAAGTTTTAATGAAAGCTGATGTTCATACGTGCCATGACTGCAAGTAACGATAACAGTTGTTGTTTATCATTCTTGCTGATTATTTCATAATTTTATCATTCCACAGTAACTTCTGTGAAATACTTACTGCTGAGGAGGTCTACACTGCTGTACTTGCACTGTACATGTGGCTGTTCCCTTATGCAAATCCTCGAAGTGACACAGTTGTGAAGAACGATGAGATGTACAGTATTGAGTAGTGCCCTTATCTTCCTGAGTACTATTCTTGTATTATCATACTGTGAGGCCACAGTTCGTATGATGATATTTTAGAGTCACACTGTATTATTGAGTGTTTTTTTTATATATCTTTTATACACATATATATATATACATATGTATGTGGAGAGAGAGAGAGTATAAGAGTTATATTTTTCTTTTAAGGAAAGCTGTTACACCCTGCTGTTGCTTAAGTGGCCTGATGACGAACAAAGTATATGTCTATCATACGATTGTCTCACATAGTGTGTATCTTTAATGTGAGCAAACCCACTTCTTTTATCAGTTCTATAACTTTCTGGTTCCTCACTTACAAGAGGCTGACCTCACCTGTTTTGTCATGTTGTTGCTTTTCAGATATCTTTGCACGGTTATTCTGGGAAGTGTCAACGGTGTAGTTGTAATGCTAGCGAAGTGCTTTGCTGCCATGGTAATGCGTATGCATGCCGTGTTGCTCATTTTATATGATCTCGCCTCACTGTGCATTGTGTGTCACTGCCTCATAGGCATGCAGTGAGCTTCTGCTACTTAAGGGCTGATGCTTTGTGATGCACTTCTTCTGATAGTCTTCACTGGGTGTTGTGCCACTCAGTTGCGTTCAATTCCAGTGCTGAAATTCAAGTCCATTTCTGGTGCTGAAATGTTCGTATTCACAAGCTATTATTCTATTATACAAATGCCTTGCAGAAGCAGTGGCATATTTCTTTCTATCTTGCAGCTCCTGCTGCCATTATCCAAGGTGTTCTAGTAACTATCATCATTATTCAGTACTACAACATTATTTATGACCAAAAAGCATTTTAAAGGCTTTACACATTATGCTAGCATGTTGTAGACATAAGAGTTTATTTTGTTCGTAAGTGATGTAGATATACGACCGTGGCCTTTGTAGAAAACATTCTCCCTTTACAAATTACGCATAAGTTAACGGTGAATGTTGTTTAGCACATATTCTGGTTACGTATTGGTAGGTGGTCACTGCAACATGTCTTTGAGACTTCTCTCAAACAGATATTGTTTTATATGTAGTGTTGCGGCCTTTGACTTCAGAGTGTGCTCAAATTTGATATGCATATTTGTTGAGATGAGACTAAGTTTTTAATTGTAATGTGTCCATTAATTAAGGTACTGAATCTAGTCTAAAATAAAGCAAGTTTCTGAAAAATTTGTGTTTGGGAGTAGACTGAACTATACAAACAGGCTTTTGTAAAAATGCAGATATCTAACTGTATCAACAGCTTTGGAAAAAAATAAAAGTTCCTTACATTCCGCTACTCTGTTAGACCAAGATAATAGTTCTGGGAGGTTATCCTATGTTGCAAACCTTACACTATTTTGATAAATAGTAAACGGATTGTAACAAGATTCGCTGTGATGGGTTTTGGATACCATAGAAAATTAGTGCAAACATACTGATTTAGGCTGAACATAGGCTGCTTTGTAAGCAGTCTCAGTATTTTAAAGCAACCAGTTGCTGCTACAGTGTAGCAGCACATAAAAAGGTTTTGTACTGAACCTGGTTACTTCTGCATTTAGCTGCTCTAATCATTTCCTAGACACAACATATTCCAAGTCACGTTTTAGGACTATAATCCCCCTTTTATTTTATTTTTTTTTTATTTTTTTTTTTTAGCGTGAGCTCACTGTATTTTTCTTTTTGTTTATTGCGACACTCGCTTACAGAACCTGAGAGCACTTAATTTTTCAGTTAAGCATATTTTTGTGTCTGTAGCTGGTATACTGTAGGTTTCATCTTGTAATATGTTCTCACAGGACTCACACTGTTGGAACTGCACTGTGAGACTCTTGTTCTTGTGTGTGCTCTTCTAGCACTTTTAATATACAACCTTCTTTTTTCCTTTATTTTACAGAGCTATGCCCTAGTGGCTTGAAACTGTATGTAACATGATCGATGCAGTTTACCCCTTTTTCCATTGTTTTCCATTTTTGTGTCGAAGCGAGGCAAGAAAAATCGCATCACAACAAGGGAAAATTTCACAGCTTATGTGTTCTGTGAACTTTTGTCTCATATTGCACAAGGGACATGAATACGAGGTCCGCATGATGTAGACCTACACATATATAGAGCTTAGCATTTGACTGATTAACTGAAGCTAAAAGCACTGCCTTAATGCACTGTGCTCTAACAGCAGCAACGTAAGGCATGTTGTCGTGTTACCTAATCTTTGCAACCAGATAGCTTTCTAAAAACAACGTTGGAGCAACATACAGTAAATTTTATGTCACCTGCTAAAAATTGCAAAGTGGTAACCTCTCTCTTTTTTTATGTTGGTTTATTTAGATTTTCTGTGGTTGATGAGTAATTCCTGAATAGCCATAAAACCAAAAAAATTTACCTTAATATTCATTTTTCATGTTTCTTTGTCTGTAAACCAGATGAACCAGGCAGCCATTGTTAAGTCTCCTTCATGTTTGGCTTGCTTATTTGACTATTGTGCATCTATAAGCTGCATTGGGACAAGAACATCAAGAACAGGAACACCCAAACTGCAAGAATCACTTTCACACAATCCTACAAGTGCTATGCACTGACAAGAGTAAATTCAAAAACAATGTTCACAGCAATGAGTGATTATATTCAAAACCTAAAAGCTTCTTTACAAAGAAATTAAAATATTAAAACGCAGTGTCTATTGTATGTTTTCTAAGATTCCACTTACTGCATAGAGGTCTCTTAAATAAGTAACTTTAAACAACTGATCATTGCCAGGTATTAATTTGGGTTGGACCTTGCAGTACTTGTGTACCAAAGCTAGACATTCTGTACCATGATCAAAATCATCCTGCGTGCACATATTGTAAGCATCCAGTAGCACATAGTATTTAAAAGCTTGTGGCATCTCGCTGGCAACGTATTTCGACCGTTCGAGTGTTTCTTCGAGGAATCCTTCAGAGCTCATCTTTAGAACAGTTGACACTAGAGGGACAACCGGTCCCGCTGCTCCGTGCAAGCTTGCTTCGTGAACTAGCTGTTTCAGGATCTATAAGTAAGCAAAACATTGATCTTTATTTATCTTGTTACATGTGCCTCACGCACCTGACTAAACGTTTTACGTTAGGATCTCAAATACGCAACTTCAAAGCGCGTGGAACCAACCTCTTCGGGAACGAATGGCCTGACACCGTCGTGGATGATAACGACATCCGGCGGGCTTTCCTTTAGGTGAACAATTCCATTGAGTATAGACCTGTGACGTGTAGCATCGCCAGGTATGATTTCCACTTTACTGTGTGTCAGTTCTGGCTCGTTTAAACACCGCGCCGGTACAGACAGTACCGCGGAGGGGAACACGACGACTATTTTTGAAATCCAGTCCGCTTTTAGAAATGCTTTTATGGTGTGACAGATCAACGGCTTTCCTTTCACTTCACAGAACTGTTTAGGGGTGGCAAGGTGCATTCTTTCACCAGAGCCTGCTGCTGGTAGAATTACACTCACCGCGAGGTTCATTATGTCAGATACTTGTTTCAGTAAAGTTCTTCCTAGTATACTATGAAATGTGACGAGTGGCCTAGATCTTCGCGAGAGACATTATTCGTTACTATTGTATTTTAAAAGTGCGTCCCGTTCCGTTGTCACCACTCTCTTTGCGGGCTTGTGCACTTGACATGGCTTGGCTATCATTGTCTCATCCCGGATGGTCTTGGATTTAGTTAAAAAGAAGCAATGTAAAAAAAAAAGCTGCAGTAATGGTGCGTATTTTTATTTTCATGGAGGAAAGAAAGAAAGGAGGCGGCACAAAGATCAAAAACCCGTGGGACCCCTCTGGCGGTCGCATGTGTCAAAACCGCCATTACGTCTTGCCCAAAACGTTCTAGCGTGTTGCGAGTATGACAATTTCTAGGCATGTTTCTACGCATATGTAATGGAATTAACGAGCGAATTAGCAGCAATGCCTTCGAAGCCTTCATTACAAGCCACTGCATCCAAGAAAGATAGCAGTAACGAAGAAAAAAAGAAAAGCGTTTAGATTAACATCGTAAAACAATGTACGCTATCACGCTGGAAATCTGTTGCATTCTGTGTAGCACCGTTACGCACAAAGGTTCAACAAACCAACCACCCTAGTAGAAGAATCTCGTTTTCCACTAAGCGGCACTGCCTTGTAGAAGCATGTAGGAAATCTCCTTGTGTTCAGTTCCTTGTGACCCCTCTGGGGGTCACATGTGTCAAAACCGCCATTACGTCTTGCCCAAAACGTTCTATCGTGTTGCGAGTATGGCTATTTCTAGGCATGTTTCCACGTACCTGTAATGGAATTAACAAGCGAATCAGCAGTAATGCTTCAGAAGCCTACATAACAGGCCACTGCATCCAAGAAAGGTAGCAGTAACGAAGAAGAAGAAAAAAAAAAAAAGCGTTTAGATTAACATCGTAAAACAAAGTATGTTATCATTCCGGAAATCTGTTGTATTCTTTGCAGCATCCGTTACGTACAAAGTTTCAACAAACAACCCGAGTAGAAGAATCTCGTTTTCCAGTAAGCGGCACTGTCTTGGAGAAGCATGTAGGAAATCTTCTTGTAGTTAAGTACAACACTAACTTCACCGCAAAGAAAGCGTCGCCAGGGTAGTGGAGGCGGCAATTTCGCTTGCTTACCTACATGCTTACGTAACTGGGCAAGATCCCACAACCCCTTGCGCGCTGATGGCACGCTCGCTCCCATTGAAAAATTGGTTTGGGGCGTCTCCTCCTTTTCTTACCTCCGTGTACTTTACATTCGGGATTTTGTTTTATGTCGGGAGAACACATGGCGGAAATATTCGTCATAAGAAAACGTGTGCTGAACGAACAGAACAATCCGACATGACAGGGTGACACACACAAACATCGATGCACTGACAGCCTAAAGCTTGGGGGACGTCACAAAATTAACTCTGTGTGGCGGTGACGGGTTACTATAGCCTTAGGTAAATACCCGAGGCTGCAGTAATGGTCATTTTTTGGGAAAGAGGTGCTACGCAGAGGTGACAGGCCGCTGCAATTTTCAAGCAGATTGCAGTGTTCCTGAATACTGGTTAAACACTGGTTAAATTACAGAATTCTAGTTAATTAGTCCACCAGTACGCAACGGCCGTACTGTGGCTGATACAACATTCGCCTGGACGTGACATAAAGGGCATATGTCTCAACGGCATGTAGGCTGCTTTCAATTTATTATATATATATATATATAAAAGTGAAAACGTTTTGCGGTATTGCAGATTTAGTTGCGGTAGCATTCGATGAATGCAAACATGAACGCGAACGAAAAGGCGTTTCATCAGTCCCGTGTGCCATCATGCACCAGTCAGGTGTCGAGGGAACAGATAGCCCCTCGGCTTTTCGAAGAAGGGCACGTGGTGGGAACAGATAAACCCGAGACAGGGAAAGAGGGGCATTGGAAGGTTTGCTCACTGATCTATCCCCATGCTGCGTTGTTCGACCATGGTAGCTGTTCGAGTGTACCAGTGCTTGTATGTTTCGTTCCTTACAGAATAGAAAATGTTTCGTTCCTTCAGCGTACTGGTGCAACTCTACTTGTGACGAAATAGAATAGTGGTTCTAGTCAGCCTTATGTAGCTATTATGATGGCTTTCTGCGCAGCATTTTGCGAACCCGAAGGTTGGTTTGAAGTATCGATAGTCGATGAAGAAAAAAAAAAAAGGCTATTACGCATGTTTATTTATTTTTTCCTTCACATTCCCGTCATCGTTGTTGTTTCCCTGCTCCTAATGACAGTAGCACGCTTTTTATTATACCTTGTACCAACTACTACTCATCCTGATAGTGGTGCATCCATGGTAATAATGGGCTTGCAGTTATTTGCGCGCGCAGCATAAAACCTGGCGTGCACCACCGATTGCTACATGTATTTAACGTGAATTGCACGACTTATGGTTGTGGAGAAAATTGAAAGAGTGAGAGAGAGATTGCGTGTGACGTGCACGAGTTCATAGTGGTTGAATTTGGCTAGGTGCGAAAATTATTCGGCGAGGAATATTGGGGGTGATGCCTCTGCACAACAGCTCCTCAGTTATTGCTGCGTATTAGTTTCAAAAGTACAAGTATACTCGTACCATAGTGCCCCACACGTGTACACAAAAGAGTGACAGTGTTTCACCGTAAAAAAGTATGGTCCTTTATCGGTGCATAGCAAGAATGCGAGGCCAAGGATTTAGCAGGATCTGCAAAGAACTGGACGGTTCGCACTCGAGAATACGATACTGTGTAGCACGCGTCATTTTGTTTGGCAACTTTTCTTTATAGTATAGGTCGCTGGAGTACGTTTCCCTAATTATTCTGCAGCTTCGAGTCTTGACCCCCTAGACCATGGTACATACAAGGTGGAAAATTTCTGTTACCTAATATTTCGAGCGGTCTGCCTGATACACACTGATCATGTGTGTTTACATGATAGAGTGCACAGTCATACCGAATTTGAACCTTTTCACTGGTTCGTTGATTTCACAAAAAAATTAATGAAATATTTCGGTAGAGCTTTTACTGCGACTCGAAGCCTGAGGTTTATGCCAGTGCTATTTTCGCACATGTTGTATTGTTTATTGCTTGACGAGCGAAATGTTGCTTTTAATATTTGTCAGTTAAAAATTATAACGCGCGATGCCAGCATTCTCTGTTCTGAAGTAGATACTTGCGTAGCTCGGGCCACAATAATATCTTGTACCTTGGCACGGCTATTCATTGGTTGGGACAACGAAGTATGGCCAAGCCTGGCTACAAATAAGGACTTACGCAGAGGATTCAGAGCGCTAAAACAGTATGAAAACTGAGACGATCAGGAAAAATGCAAATATCTGGAAACGGAAAATGTATAGAGGGAGATGGCAGAAGAAAAAAATTGATAAAATCTTTTTAAACTTTTCTAATATTGATAATCACAGTTCCGCGTAAGTAATTTCATCAATAACTATCTACTTTTGCACTCAGTATCACTAAAGCTGAGCTTTTTTTTTTCATCGATTAGCCCGCTATTTTTACGTGTGGTTCAAGGTACGAGCATATTCTACCTTGGTCCACTATAACGACAATAATTAAATTAATAATTAAATAAATAATTAAATTAAGTTTTTCGTTTTTTTTTTTTTTTTGCATACAATGAACAGTTAAACGTTTTGAACCAGCTTCAGAAATCAACTATGCTATCGGGTCTTGTGCAATTGTAGCTATTCCAAAAAGTATCTTATAGTAGAGCACTGGGTGCTGGCAGACATAACTCGTCATTTTGACGTTAATCGTAAGATACTTTTCCATAAAATTTGCTATAAAACACAAACGCGAAAGAAGGAATTCACTGAAAATGCTAGCCAGCTGCAGGCTACGAACCCACATCTTCTAGTGTTACCGAAACGCTTGAAACCAGGAAATCTCTAAAAACCACAAAACACACAATAAGAAACGTCGAGACGGAGTGAAACATGCCGCCTTGACCGTGCAGGCAGACCTCACTCCTTTTCCTGTTTACGACACGACCACGAGAGCGCTCAAGAAAAGCATCCACGACAGAAAGCACTTTCTGTCTTGCTCCAGACGCACTGCAGCTGTAGCAAAACTAACACTTTATATCCACTGATCAGACATACGCAGTGGTATCGCAGTATTGCAGAGCTACAAAGTTGATAATTTCTTTACCGAAAGCCGTTCCAGTGGCCATGGATGACTGATTACGGTGTCCGTACTTAAGCCAACGTAGTGGCAGTAGTATTAGCTTCGCGTTGAGCCGCTGTGTTCAGTCCAACTACGTAGAGAACTCGGAGCACAGCTATGACCATCAGAAAGATTCCCACCGTGCCAAGAAGTGAGAACAGCCGATAGATAAATAACCTGCGATCGAACGTGTACTCCTTCGAGGGTGTAGTGCTCCACGACTTTTTCGCCTGCTTCTTTGATCTGAACACTACAAAGGTCTCGTCGTCTTTCACCATTTCGTCCGTGGAGATCCAAACTAGCGATGACGATTCAGCTGGTCGCGCGAATCGGAAAGCGGGTTTACGACCGGCTGTGGGTTAAGACATGGGTTGAGATATCCGCAATCTGTCCCTCATTTGCATACGCTCATTAATTAGATAAGGGCTCCAACATTTCGAATTTGAATTAGAGGGAGCTCAGCAAAAAAGAAAAGTCACCATAAGCAAGTTTTGGAGAATGTTATCCGAGGGGAATAAAACTGCATCAACCTTAGTTTCTTTAAATTAATTGTTGATTAAGTTGATTAATTGTTAATTAAGTTAATTGTTTCGGTTTACATTTTTGTTGCGCGGCGTACTACAGGAAGTCGCTCGAATCTAATTTTGTGTTTTTCGAGTGTGCTTTCACAACTATTCCTACCTCACCGCAGT
>JARGYV010085602.1:0-12190 GCA_029532675.1 Ornithodoros moubata
GTCTCGTGCTCTTTTGCTCCAAGAACAAGCGTTTCTTTCATTCTTCCTGACAATTTTTCTAGTTTCGGAATAGTCCACTAAACCTCCGCTAGGTGATCTCATTGTAGTAAACAACATGGAGGAAGTCGGAAAGGAAAAGGAGCCGGAGCTGCCGCAAAAGCGATATTATCGGCAACGTGCTCATTCAAATCCCATTGCGGACCATTGTTTCGATTAGTAAGTATTCCAAGGAGCTCATTTATGCCGAAAGGTAACATGATACGCTCACAGCCGCGTAATAGGCACGGCCGCTACAGTGCCAAAGACCACGTGAAGATGTTTCTGCTTGCATTGAAGTGGCGCATTGCTCAGTAAAATAATGATGTAAGACATGACAACTCTAGTTATGAATGGTGGCGAGCCACATACCTGAGCTGGAACATGAAGGTAACACTAGTGCAGCTAGCCGTTGGTAATACGTGCTATGTGGACTATAATCACTGGCTGTGTTAACTTGTTGTCACTTGTAACTCCTTTGTACTACTGACAGTTATTGGAAAGAGTTCATGCAAGAGCAGTTCCGTCACTTGATGGCAGCACTAGAAATGATAAGTACTCTCGCGAGTCGAGCCTATGCATAACTGGTAATATGCTCCTGGTTCGTAAATGATTTTACTCATAGCTTCACTAAATATGAGAAAGCTGTTGTCTGTGTCAAATGAAAAACATGTACATTGTGTAAACCGTATTATTAAGCGTGAATGTAATCGTTTGCAGCCCTCCGTCTCCTGATGACATGGATTGGATTCAGTACTTCCCTCAAGCAGACGACAAAGAAGTTCAGTTTGCAGATATTGGTTGTGGGTATGGAGGGCTACTAGGTACGTATGTATGATAAAAATTGTATGGTATTTATTGTGACGTCCAGCAACAGAAGGACGAAACAAATTGGACTTGTCGTCTGGACAAATGTACAGCCGCACGTGAAATATTTTTCATTTTCACACAAGCCTCATCTCTTCCTGCATGCCAGCAACTATACTCAATTAACCTTTTAAAGACTTGTAGGAAGCGGCCGTTTTGGAAGACCATTTAGATTTATTGCCATATCTTTTTGGACGACATTCACGCTCTCACTTACTCTGTCAAGGTTGATTTTGAGATCCGAAAGTAAAAAATCGTAAAATAGACAGACAAGTAAAATTGGGGAAGAGTACAGCCAATCAAGACCTCACTGGCGTGGTGCAAAACAAAAATTTAGGGGAAAAGTGGGCAGCATAATCTTCCCTCAATGTCACAAATCAGCATTTGACAAAAGTGGCTGAGTCGTTTGGGTGGTAACTGTAATGCAGCCATGTAGCTCACATAGAAATTCGGTTAATTCGATCTTGCACTCACTCAAAACGGAGTTCTGTGGCATCTATTTCTTTGGAGCCTAGCAAAGTTGTTCCTCCAAATTTCACCATCTCACCTTGCAGTGGAGCTGTCGCCACTGTTTCCAGACACCCTTATGGTTGGGATGGAAATCAGGGTGAAGGTCTCGGATTTCGTCAAGGACCGCATCAAGGCACTGCGCGCGAAGAATCCTGGGAAGTACCAGAATATTGCCTGCATTCGTACTAACGCCATGAAGTACCTACCCAATTATTTCCGGAAAGGGCAGGTAAGGTCACACGTACTGATCTGTTTTCCACTGACTACACACTGTATGATCCTTTAAAGAAGCATCCTAATACTGCAAGAAAGACTATATATATATATATGGTATATTTTGGCAATTATGGGATACCAGGTTGTGGCATAGTCTCTTACACGCTAAGAGTACAACTGCAGCCTGCGTACATTGCGTAGGAAATGTATTTAATTTGCACCAGCGACAATACCTTTTTAATGCCCCTTTAATATTTCAGCTGACAAAGATGTTCTTCCTGTTCCCAGACCCACACTTCAAGAAGCAAAAGCATAAGTGGAGGATCATCAGCAAGCAGCTGTTGGCTGAATATGCGTACGTGTTACGTGTTGAGGTAAGAGCCGTAGATGTATTCGGAGGCTGAAAACTGCTAGCTGGTGCAAAACAGTGGTGGCAGCATTGAGTTACAAAGCTATGCTTCTGTTGTATTCCGATTGGGTGATTTGCAGTACATCTGGAATGACCTCTCCTGCCTCTGTCGTTAAGTTTTCCTTTCCTTCTGCTCTTTTCGAATGATCTGAGTGACAAAGAATGACGTTGTCGTAGAGTGCTGTGTCGCAGTCGGGCAACTGTTCCAAATCTGCCATTGGAGTTCAACGTAAAGTGGGCAGCGACACTCTGTAATTTTAATAAGTTTAGAGTCTGACAGATTCGGAGCTCAAATTCGAGAGACTTCTTTTGGAACAAAGTAAAACAAACATCGAAAAACTTGAGTAGCTTTTGGAGCAATTTTTAGATTCGGTTCTTAAATCCACACAACTGTACACGTCAGGCACGGACAGTACACACTGCACTGGGCATTGTTGCACAAGAAGCAGGCACACCGCCTTCATGAGTTGGTTTGAGAAACATTGCTGGCTTTCACCTTTCCAATTTCATTATCTTGCACTTCTCCACATAGCAGGAACATGAATATGAGCTACATATTCGCATAATCTGTACAGCCTGATTATTGGGATGGGTCAAGTATTGCTTTAAGGGTTTTTGCACACAAGTATTGGAACTTGTGTGAAAACATGCTTCAAATCATTCTTTATCTAGTCTTTGAGATCGTGACGTCATGTTTGCCAGTCATGTTCGTCATGTTCTAAGCTTAGCTTGCAATTTGTGTTTTCACCGAAAGCACAGGAGTTGAAGTGACTACAGAGTCTGATAAAACTCCACCCCTATATTCGCCCGACACGAAAATGTGGCATCACGCAGCATTCGTTGCCCACTCGGTGCTGGCTGGAGTCTTCACAGTTTTTGAAACAGGTCTACAAATATCTTCGCCGTTCCGCAAATGTGCAAGCGACCCTTAGAAAATTCTTGACATTCTGCACTTGATCTCTTCAAGAAGCTGATTTTCTTGAAACGAGAACAATTCTGACTGACTCTTCTGCCCTGGCAACTTCACATTCTGCCCCA
Source organism: Ornithodoros moubata (assembly GCA_029532675.1). Classification (NCBI taxonomy): domain Eukaryota; kingdom Metazoa; phylum Arthropoda; class Arachnida; order Ixodida; family Argasidae; genus Ornithodoros; species Ornithodoros moubata. Next base: position 3,077 of record JARGYV010085602.1, read on the forward strand.
GTTTGGAAAACCTCGGTTCGCTCATCCCTCACTCCATGTTGCCTACTGTCAGATATGGCGTCCAACGCAAACAAGCGCAAGGCGCGACAGTCATTGTCACTGTGGGAACCAAGGTGTCGTTCATCGTCCTGGAGCATAGCCTGTCTCAGTCTGCAGTTTCCACAGTTTTCAAAGTGGAACAGAAACTGCAAAGAGAACACGAAGGTAACTGCGCGTGTGGGAAACGAAAGAAGACTCTGGATCGATCGTACGAAAGTTTAAGAACCGTTGGTCAACTGGCTCATGGCTACAAGAGCACTGCAAAAGCAAAGAAGAAGAAGGTCACCTTGAGGATATTTTTGAACGCCATTAAGAAAATGACGCTTTACAGCAGGGATGAAACGCGACTGTTTTACCAGCCCCTTTGTTCAGCAACCCACGCTGTTGGAGATGAAAGTTGTGCGGAGAAAGGTACAGTTAAGTCTGTTTAAAGGGACGGTCTCGTACAGAAAAGTCGATTTCGAAACTTTAGTGAAATAAGAATCGTTAGCACTAATGTAAGACTATATCGAAAGCCCATCGGCAGGAGCGCAATAGTTTGAGAAATTTAACAAAATAGTAGAAAAAGCAGGCGACGGATGTCACGTGTTTCTATCGTCTCCCTCCTTTCTTACACGAAAAAACGTCAAGGGTGACGTCAGCAGGAAAACGCGCAAAATGTGGCTCTTGTGATTGGCTTGCGCGCGATCACAGCGCTCGCCTTTCTTGCGGGCGTGTGCTCACACTAAAATTGGAATGAAACCCGGCGCTGCGTCGTCTGCTTCTTTGCCTCGATTTGCTGCTTTTCGTCCAATAGCAGACTTCCATACTTGCTGACGTACCGGATGTTGTCGTCGTATCAATTAAATTCATTTAACTTAATATCTGCTGCGTTCCTGTCAAAAAGAATTCGCAATGTGCCATTTTCGACTATGGCGATTCGAATGGCATAGGTCTTAAACAGGTCGTTTTGTACGAGACTGTCCCTTTAACGGTTTTTCATCTTGTCTAGTACGGACAGCAGTGACCAAAGAAGGCCTTTCTTTGTCGGGAAACTGAAGTGACAACGTTGTATTTAGCACTGCCTGCTTGATACAGACATAATCTTGAAGACATGGATGACATGCGCCTTGTTCCAGGAGTGGCTCGAGGAGGTTGATGATGACATTCTCATACAAGAAAGAAGGGTGCTAGTCTGATCTGGAGGTTATGTTCCTGCCGCCAAACACAGTGCTGGGTCTCCATCCAATACACATCGATATCACAACACCAACGCATTGCACAAGTGGGGTTGTTGTTGTGCAGATGCTTTTTAATATCGATCAGAGCAGGTTGTAAGGGGAAACGGCAGATCTCAAAGTCATGCCGCTGACGGACACGGAACTCGTCTATGCAGCACAATAGCAGGTCTGGCGATAAACTGTCGGGGATTGATTCTTGAACGAACAATATTGACGATTCTGGCCCCGAGAGACGCTTCGATCAGAGGTTGCAGACGCAAAAAGGCGACCATCTCAAGGTAATCTTTGGCTGTAATGTTAGCATCGACAACGCGTGGTGGCTACTGAAGAAGTGATTGACAATGCCTTTATCGCAGCCTCCCGCGTACTGTTTCACGAAAGTTTATTCTTTCTGGCATGATATACTGTGAAGCAAACAAGCAGTACCACGCAGTCAAAGTTTTTCCAATACAGAAAATTTTTGCCTGATATTTTGTAGAATTACTTTCCGTGAGCACTCAACATTGCGTGAGCAGTCCACCGATAATGATGAAATTAGCATTGGCCATTAGTACCGTTAGATGTTGGTTTCGTTGTAATGGGAATTTTTTTACTTTGGGCCTAACAAATCAAGGCTGGTCTTAAACTGGGGCAATTTGCTTTTTAATGCTAAGTATACAATGGTTTGATTTGCGGGTGGCATCTATCTCAGTGAAAGGCTTCTGCTGGAACATCTGCAACATGGTGCTTCAAAAGCAGCAAGGTGGACCTGTTGGTCGTAACGAGCTGGAAAAGCTGAACCACGTGTCGTTCGCAAAAAGTCAGCAAAGTTCGCAAAAGCTAGCAGCACATTTACCAGACACGGTTCCTCTGAGAGGATAAGGACCTGCTTTATTATGGACTATTTTAGCTGAATGAGTCCATCGGTGAAGCTAAGCACAACTGCGGTTCACGAGACTGTCACAGACTTCCGGCTTCTACTCACTCACTTTGTGATCCCCAAATCATGAGGACAGCTTTTTACTAGCACGGTCATTTATGAGATGAAACAATGAGTGAAACACACCATAACCTGTTTTACCTTTTCTTTTGTGACAGGTATGAGCCTAACCATAAACATTCAGTGGCTTTCATTTCAACTCTCTCTTCAGGGGCTGGTGTATACTATAACAGACGTCAAGGACCTACACGAATGGATGGTGCAACACCTATCGGAACACCCTCTGTTCGAGAGAGTTCCCGATGAAGAACTGGTAAGTGTGCAGCCCACAAGTTTTCCGTGTTTCATTCCCACATGGATAAGAATGGTTTAGTGTAAGAGGAATTTAAATATGAGACACCTGCTGTCGATCGGTTTTAAGCCTAAAGAAGTTCAGTGTGAGTCCAAAGGTGCTGTTCAGGAAACTTGATACAGTTCAGCCTTGTTTTATGAATCTTCGCAGTCAAACTCAATTTCTGCATTTATTGACATTGAAAACTGAGCTACCAAATATTTATTTTTTGCTGTGTCCTTCCAAAACAGACTGGAGACATTGTGGTGGAGAAGTTACAAGACAGTACAGAAGAAGGAAAGAAGGTAACACGAAACAACGGGCAGAAATTTCTCGCAGTGTTTAGGAGGGTCGAAGACCCGTACTTCAGGACGAGTACCTGACACCAGTGCTGCAAATAAACGTTCTGTACATAGACATCGAAAGGAATTACACTCCCACTTCTGTAGTGGCAAGACACGAGTTCTCCGTCGTTGAGTATGGAAGAAACGAAAACAGTTAGTCACTGTTCATATACATCACATGTATGTGTACACAACACATTACAATGTAATGGTTAGCTGCACGTGTCATGGGTTAATAGCGGAAAACGTTTGTATTCAGCGTCTTACAAAAAATGTGAAGTTAGTGCTGTAGAAATATAACGTGTATCTCTGCTACATTTCAGACAAAGTTTCTATCATCAAAAAGCACAGGATCCCCACTGTAAAGTTTATGACATGAAGTTGTATGAAAATGTACATGTTTATTTGGTATAACAAGGCTTACACACTAAAACAGCATGCAAAAATCGTTGTTGTATCAAAGTAAGGGAACTATTACTGCTGTGTTTTCATAGATCACAATGCAGTGACATACTAGTTCCTCTTGCGTTAAGAAAACAAGCCGAAGATGGTGTATATATACAATCTCCTCATGCTACGGGCAGCTTTGACTTTGTCGCGCTCATTCACAACTGAAATGATTGCATAGGCTCCAGTAATGCTGAGAATACCGGACGGCATTGTCGGACACGTAAAAATGAGGTGACAAGAAAATAACACGTAATGCCCAAGGCATTTGAATATGACGACATACAAAGTGCATGTGTCCACAAACAGATGAGCTTCAGTTCGTCATTTCCGGTAACTAGCGTGACTGAAACGAACTTGTGAAATTAGTTGAACAGCATTTCATAAAGCTGTCTCAATACAGGGTTTAACGACAAGCAATAGGTGTCGTTTTCACATTCCACTTTTGTAGAAACTCGGGTGCTAAACACCCATTAGTAGAATGCTTCTTATCCTTTGTTACAACATGTGTTTAAGTAGTCCCGAACCTTACGGCTTATAAGGCACGCATGTTCAAAGTGCTCAGGAATTACATGATAAACAATGCAGTCTTTGTAATGATATGGGCTGAACTAAATTATCACCTTCATAACTTAATAATGCTTAAAAAAATTTTTTTGCGAGCCTTTGCACTTTGTAAGCTTCTGCTTGAGTTGGCTGGTCATCCCTGTCGTCACGGTTTCAAGCCTAAGCACTTGCCCAATTAATGCACCCAACGCACAATGCGTTCAAGGTAACACAAGAAGTATCTAACAAGTAAAAAACCTACAGTTTACAAGCCTGCAATTGCCACATCTGTCTGCTCTCAAATTTCTATAAAAAAAAACTCGCAGGAGTTAACAGAAAATACGTAAAACGCTATAAAAAAATATGCAAACAAAAAAGAAGCTATCCGTAACACGCAGGCTCACACTTTCACACGTCAAGACACGTAAGCACTCCTATTACAACCCCTGCATCGCTTTCACTTTGTTTTTTATGGCGACGCATTCAATTTTCTGTGCTTGTAAAAATGGTACAAAAGACTCATTATCTGAAGCATGCACCTTAGTTTGGATTACTTCTGAGGTTAAGGAGGTGAGGAGTCTATCGACTCCCATGTCCGGCTGTTGCGAGCAGGTAGAGAATGGCGTATTTCGTCGAGCTTCCGCAACTGCTCCTGTTTGTGGGAGGGTCAGTAAATGATGAAACTAAGTAATGTAACCGAGTAATGTTATAAACTGTAGCTGTCACAGTCAATATTGAGAAATATTGAGAACTTTTACTTATACTATCAGTTTCGACAATATATCGAAAGCAACAGTGCTCTGCTGGAGAACAATTTGAAGTCGGTGCTGCTGCATCACGTCTGAAAGGGGTTGCGACAGATCCTTCCAAGAAATATGTAGTAAATGTACGAAATGAATCAGCAGGACCCTGCGAACTTCGAATATAACTTATGTTTCAAAGTCCTGCTTACTTGCGGTGAAAAAGAATATTTTCCGATACCGAAACGGATGAGGTGATGGCATCACAACGGAGAACAACATATCGGACGTCCGGGTTGAATAGGAGCGCCCTCAAACACAGCGTCTCGATAACGACTCTAGTTTCGCTGCAGCACGCTTCTAGACACCGCAGAAACCGAAACAATGAAACGAAGCCGAGTGCGTCCGCACGCGCATTTCCCTTTCACTCCCTTCGCAGTTTGATCACGTGCCTCCACTAGCCTATCAACAGGCAGCGCGGTCTGTCGTCATAGCACCAGTGTTGCCTGGCTCATTTTGAGGCGCCGTTCAGCAACCAGACGAATTGAAACTCTATATCTTTATAAATAAAGAGGCTTGGAACGAGCGATTTTCCACACAACATTTTAAAAACGTGAACTTTTGATTCTAATGAACTGTCGCAACCCCTTTAATTCACAAACATCTCACTGAATTTGGCTGTCTTTTAAGATGAAGATTGCATAAATTGTTGTCACACTATAGAGGCATTGCTGTTTTAGTCGCATCACACCTCCACTGCACACAATAATAGGAAATGCACAAAAATTTCGTCTTACCTTAACTGCGTTCAGGTGTATCGTTCGCTTGGCGTTGATCGACCTCATGGAGAATGGGTTGAGCTCGGTGAAGGCAATCTGAAAGAGGGGAAGAAAGTTTACATTTAATTAACTCTGTCTGTCAGCGCTCATAAGCTTCTCTTTCTTCGTCCCCAGGACCAGATGACAGACACATGCAATTTGAGATTCCCCAGCAGATTTCCAGAACTGGGTGCGGTGGGAAGTCACTGTTCTCTGCGGCAGCCTCTTCTGGCCCTATCTTACCCACAATCTGGGGAACAATATGTTCTACTGTCTGTCGGTCACTGTCTTTAAGATGTACGTTCCACTTTCCAACATGCATTTCCTCCCCCATCAGAAATTCCGCCTGCATGTGAGGGTGGGGAGCATATGAGGCATCAGATGCAGTTCTGGCGAAGTGCGGGTTCTTGATAACTGTGCTGGCCACATGTGGCATTCGGCGAAGGTTTTTTACAGAATACACAGATACCAAAAAGAACATGGCTCACTGATGAAACCTTTTTGAATTTTTCTTTCTTTTAATGCTTTGTAGTTCTGGTATCTCCGCATCTTTATGATTTCGCGAAATTCAAACATGGCGCACGAAGCGCCACCAGCGCCACCGTCGCCGGAAGTGGTTTCCCTCGCGACCACCCATGGGGCGCCACCTTCTCCACACAGGTGGGTTTCCTCCTCATCCTCTGTGAGCATCCTCCTTAGCAACTTTTTGCCACAAAGTGGCCGAGCGGAGAGGAGGAGGCTTTTGCTTGCTTAGAATCGGTCGCCGGTGGTCTCCTCGCCTCTGTCGCGCAACACGGCAGTTTGGATTTGACAGCCGAGTGCTTCGCTTCACGTCTTCCTGCGCCTTTGTTACGTCCCTGGGTTTACAGGAAAGCTGTGCCATGTTTCGTCTGGTACTTGTCGGAGTTTTGTTAGCTGCCTGCCTCGTCGCTGTTTCGGCGGATTTTCACGACTATTCAAAGGTAAGCTGCCGACCATTGCGAAGAAGAATAAGCGACGGCTGCGGCAAAAGACGCAGCGATATTTCGTACTTGCGTTTTTTCGAGAACTTCGAAAGGTGTGAACTGTGGAAAACAGGCGCAGTTCATGGGCCGCTTCCTTTCTCATTCATAAGTGTCCTCTCGCACCAACCTGAGATGGTCGGAAACACACAGTAATGTAGCCTAGCAGACGACACAAAGCAAGGCGTCTTGTGTCGCTCGTACTACCGGCCAACGTTGGCCGGGAAAGGTTGTAACTGGAGACTTGTGACGCTTATATTTCAGATTACGCTTTTGTCTCAACTCTCCTGAGCTATGAGCGGACACATACCGCAAACCACGTACGCAAAGAATCGTACAAAACAGCTCAACGTGCAGTTTTGGCGCCTTTTCCAGGTACGCAACTTCACTGCACGGCACTCACAAGTCCTTCGTTCGAAAGCCTGCTGCTTTGCGACAACAAAACAGATACCCTCATCACGAATGTTTGAAGCTTCTTTTCCAACATTAATTTTTTGTATATGAGGAAATGCAGATCACGTAATAGTTTCTTCGGCACTGGTGGGAATTCTTGGCGGTATAGAGTAAGTCACATAGAGCACATGACCGTCACAGTTTAGTAAATTCATTCACGTGCGTTCCAAGCGTGACCGTGGAACACACCGAGCATGACCCAGCGTGGTTACGCAACATTTCATTACCTGCCACTTCCTCGATTTAACGGGCTGTCCTGTCTCCCTGAATTTGGACAGCGGCCGTTAAACCCGTTTCATGCAGCCAGACCACGCTGACCCTGTCCTAATCACGTAAAAATATGGACAGCATAACGGAAGCTTTACAACATTATTACTCGGCCGCTCAGCAGCAAAGATATTTTAGGCTTTTCTTGATGAAAATGCGTTGGGTGGAATATGTCGACAACTGGTTCCAGACACGGCGCGCACTGTCGTCTGCGACCGTCATAAAATTTTAATGCAGTTTATCGATCAGGTTTTTAAAAAAAAAAAAAAACATGGAGTGTAAAGCTACGAATAACACTTAGTATGTAACACTTTTTTTTTTTTTTTAACATTCACCACCCGTTTATCGCGTTCGGGATGGTCCCCGTTTTCTGACTACCTATCAGATATAGGTTGGCAACTTGGAATGCGAATGGTTTACATATCACTGCTTTCTTGGTCGCCACGGTGTTATCTGTTCACTTCGGAAGACGCCCGATCTTCAAGGATGCAGGTAGGGGGAAACGTAATTTGCACAGCCTAGTTTCTTGCTCGACCGTCGTGCCTGGAGGCTACCAAGTCAACAGCTTACGTCGTATTCGTCAGGACGCCCTCTGCCGACTGGCGCTGTGGCAGATTCTTCAAGGATCGGGCGATCAGCCATGTTTCTGACTATCCGCAAGATCAGGACTCACCCTAATCGCAGACGAGACGACAGGATTATAGGATCATTATTTACCGCACGAGTCCGGAATGTAATTAGGATTTAAGAATAATAGAAGCCCGCTGTGGGAATGTTCACGAACGAAAATGATACAGAGAGAGCAGTTGGTGCCGTCTGCTATCGCCTTAATCCAGGCTAGCTATTGAGAAAGTTACGTGAAACGCAACAGTGCTCGGTTGCATACACAGGCTACATTGGTCAGTAACTGGAGTGTATCTCCAGCTACACAGCTGCCTGAGAGCCCCACTAAGACCGCACATACAACAAGATACTCCCGCAGCAACCTCTGTACGTATAGACTGAAAGACGAGAACTGCAGGCGCCACACAAACGGAACGCCAGGTACATTTCTTGCAGCACACGTCATGCTATACGCACACACCTGAGAACACTAGAGCGGAAATAGTCTGTTTAGTTCCAGCATTGTCCTTAGCATATGAAGTATAGTTTAAATTGCAGAAGTTGAACAAAGTGCCAAGCAAAGCGCTGCTTGTTTTGGAGCGAGGAATAGTCGAAGTATAGCTTTACTTTTTCCTCTGTTTTCTGCGCTCAGACGAGTCGATGCTATATCATCTTTGCTCACTAACGCAGTCGCGAAATGTCGACGATGGATCGATAGAGGTCCCCGTTATTAGTCAACCGGACTGGACGTGTTTACAGAGCGCCCAAGCGGCTGCTAATGAAATTGGACGCCTCACGCCTCTCATTCGTCTTACTCTGATTTTCGCCCCCTAATAAACGGAGCCTCCGATTACCTATCCCTCATTCCCTAGTCGTGCTGGGGGACGTGGGATTCACTTCGTCGCCGCCGGGAATTGAAGGGCGGTTTCATTGTCCCCATCCTCCTGGCTCGAGTTTGAATCGCAGAGCTTTCCACAGAGAGAAGCTGCGGAAAATGTGTACGATTGGACCGCTGGCGACAGGTATAGTATGGCACAGTTCAAGGGCCAAGCGTCACGGAATTCGGGCCTGTGAATATTTCACGCCCTGACACCGTCTTTGAGCCTTCACCGCATACAGCCGTGCCGTCCTGCGACCCATACATCTGCTTACTAGCGCAGGCTACGAAATCCAACGAGAAATCACATTCACGGGACAGACGCGTTACCTGAGAATGGCGCGGTACGCATGGCGGTGTCAATCTCCCAACGCCAGTTATTTCCAGGCCTCCAATGTCCTTGAAGCTATCGGTCTATAGACAGTCGCACAGACGCAGTTTTTTGGCAAGGCATCTCAGAGCCCGTGTGCTCCAACGAAAAAGAAAAATATTCGAGACCAGTTCCCTGC
>JARGYV010085603.1:0-12815 GCA_029532675.1 Ornithodoros moubata
GGCTCTCTCTGTCCTCAACATTTGGGTTTGATCTGCTAGGAGACGGGAAATGGCCACCATTTCGGGATCTTTTTTCATTTGTGTGGACCGTAGCCACCGTCATCGGTGCCCCATAGTCGCGAGTTTGTAACATCTTTTTGTACGTCGTGGTGCAGAAGAGACGAAGGTATCGCGTTGATGTAGCAGCCGTTCATGAAAGACACGTCCCTAACTGCTTGTTCCCCACCCCCTGTTAAGCAGAACGGAGAAAATGCAGAAAGCCTGTATGTTCTGTTGTTGTCAAGTAGACTGCAAAGTTGGCATTGAATAAAAGGAATTACGTTAGTTGTACTGTTGGGGTGATTGAAGCTGTTGATGGAAGGGGAAGTTGTTACTGTCATGTTGATCTGACGCGTAGCTCTGTAATGGGTGCGACAAGGGAGGCCGCTCCAAATGAGGCTCCTCTGGAAGTTGTCAGCACGGTGTTCCTAGCTCCCTGTGTTGGATCGAGGTCTCGACCTAAGATATGCTTTTGGTCCCTGCAGTTGTCTGGTCTCATCAAGCACACGAGGGTTTGATGTGGCAAGACAGTCCTCCAAAACGACATCGCGTGGGAGACGCTTGATTGAAATGTTGAGTCGTGTGCTTCAAGAAGGACGAGCAAGGCGACTTATTTCAAAAAACAACCTCGAATTCCGCGTCGCCGTCATCATCATTACCGCCAACCAGCAGATGTCCTCTATCACCCGACCAGAGACCAACTTTTGAAATATGACTCGCTGAGGCGTTGCCTGGCGTCTTGTCCAAAGCGTTCTAGGAAGGGGAAAATACATAGGAAAACTGCACCGGAGAGGGAGAAGCCGAAACCAGAGGGAAGGTATGTGCTGCCGTCTGCTGACCGCGACAAGAACCACGCCACTTGCGCGCGGACGTAGCAGACGACATTCGTGACTGGCGTGTGGTGGATTTTTTTCTCAGCCGTCTCTCTCCATGACGGCTAGAAAATGGACGTTTACGTAAGTTTAGTTTTTTTCATGTTCCTGTGTCCAAATAATGAAGGGAAAGACTAGTAACGTATCTTTTGTAGGTTTTCTCTTAATTGGGTACGCCTACCAGCTCACTTTGCAAGTATAGTTTTCTGAAGATTCCTGAACTAGTCTTGAATGATGTCAACTGTTTACCAAATATTCCTTTTGTTTTCTTGGCTGCGTCTGAACATTGGGAAATAAAACAGGTGGGAACGACCTACCCTGAAGTGATAACAAAATGCTTTCCACTGTGTATGCAAGCCTCTCAAGAGAGGGATTGTGACAGAAGCCCCAGTGTCAAAAGTTGGAACGACTGAAAGCTAGCTTTGACAAGAACGTAATACAAGTGACAGATTTTGGTTGCTTTCCACCTACTCGTCGTCGCAGACGAGAAATGGAACATAATGCTCAATACAATCCTACGCGTGTCTAAAAAACTGGCATTGTGAACCTAATTGGTTCCCCTTTTTGGCGTACTTCCGAATTATCGATCTCTATGATACTATATTTATCAGTGGCTTATCCGCGGCTCCTCTTCGACTGTGCGCTGATTCGTGTTATATGTTGATATTGCTGACCTTTGATGTTAACGACTGGAAGGCTGCCCAGACATGTAATTTCAAAAGTCAGCAAACCTCGGGAGTCACTCATCCCGCGAGGCCTTTTCTCTCAATTTGGACAGCAGCAGCAGCAGGCCCCCGCTCTTCTGAAGGGCCACACCCTTGACGTAAGGGAAACATCCTCTGAAGTATTCCCCTAGTGTGTAGTTGGGCTTCCTTCTATTTATTCCTTGATTCTTATAGCCAATGAAAGCATATTTAAATGCTCTTCTCCACCACGGTATAGCAGACTAAAAAAGAAAAGGCACATTTCTCTGGTAGAAAAGCGTTGCGAGGCGAAGAGCCCCGCAGCAGAACTTGGTGCTCAAGAAATGGATGCATCTCACTACGGATGATCCTTTTGGCAAATTTCTTGCGTCTATTTCATGTTGGCAGCATTTCGGATATTGAGACGGTCATTGAACCGTGATGAGACGAACAGGATATTTGACAAGTTCTCTCCCAGAACGCGTGATTGGGAGACGAAATCGCTGCCAGCCCCAGCAGAGGGGAATGCAAGAGACATCCGAGGTAAACCGATCGTCGGACTCCCAAGTGACAAATGGGATCCTCAGCGAACATGGAAAAAATAAAACTCCCGCTCTTCGTGACTGCGAGCTTTTGTCAGGCTTTCAAAACTGTCCGGTTCTTCGGAGGCTGCATTTGTCCCCACCTGCAGGGGTCATTCTGCTACAAGGAATGTCTTCTCTCGAGCTGAGACCGTCTTCTATCCCAAGTTTTCAACTGGGTTCTGTACATTGAATTCGTGCCAACTAAACTTAGAGAATATTGCATCTCACGAATACTGCAGCGAACTGGTGTGCCCAGTCGCCACTTTTGAACTAATTGATGGTCAGTGGAACGGGCAGAGTGGAACTAAATGGGATTTCAGCGTCATTGAAACGGGACGACGACTAGCATCAACTGTTGCACGGGAAAGCGCTTTTAGCACTCATTGAAAAAGTCGCCTGGACGCGATATATTTTTGTTGAAATTTCAAACAGGACTCAGTCATAGGCAGCAGCTTTTTGACTGAATCAAGCTCGTGTGATAGCACCCGGCCCAGTCACTCTGTACCCGTTCATCCTTTCAGGACTCCACTGCTGCGTTAGTTCCGAACCACGTGACCGACGGTAAGTGAGCCCTGTTTTCTTCATAAGGAATACTTACACGGCCACCCACTAAAACCTCGTCCAAACACGTGAAATGTGTTCTTTATTTTTGCCTGTGCACGACTGCGAAAGAAGTGAAGGGGGAAAAGGTGGCTTTGTGCTGGCTTCCATACAGGATGACTTGAATGCTGCGTCCATCGCAGACGGTGTCCGAGAAAAGGCTGTTGTCTCGAATGGAAGTGCATGCATAGCTTAGCGTCTTTCCTGTGGTTTGGACTCTAGTTAGGATGTGGGTGCGTCAACCCATCGTAAATCGGGGCTGGAGTGCGTGTTGACGACCAAGCAACTGTTTCGCCTTCTGTCGATGGACGCAGAAGGAAACCGGGCGGCCTTGAATCCATTCATTCCATCATGATCCGATGGCTGGATCCAGCCCCAAGAAGAAAGGAGGAAACAAGTTGAGGCTTTTTCCGAGGGATGGCAGGACAAAATGCTTTCCCTGGCGCTCCATAGATGGCGCCAACGGCCGCCAAGCAGCCTCAGCTGACAAGGACGCGACTGTTGCTGCGCTTTCATTCTGCCTCTCGAGATTTGTTTCGTAGCGTGAAGCCGCTGTTGAACTTCCGCGCGGTGTGACACTACTTGTGCTGCTGTTTGGAGTTGTCCGCTGCGGAAATAACATCTCCTGTCTGAGAATAGCCTTCAGCGAAAGGTGAGGAGGATAAAGGATCTTTCGCGCGATGGCTCAAAAGACGGCCCCAGACACCGGAAGTCCAGAGCCTCATTTCGGGGCTGCTGACGATGACATCATCGTCCGTTCATTGTTCGCCTTCCTTTTTCCAAATCGTTTTACGGGAAACATTCTTTTATATTGCCGCTATGTTTGGTTAACGCACGAATAATTTATTTATTGCCATTCAATTTTTGTTCTCTGAGCTCCAGTGCATCGGTGCGCTGCGGAGAAGCGTCATTCAGATGCAGGCATGCCGTCGTCCCAGCTGGGGGTTATTCATTAGGAGTGGCTCATGCCACACGCACGTAACAGGCGAGCATGAACACTTGCTCTCTCCAAAAACGGCCGTCTTTGTAATTGCATTTGTTGCATCCTTAAGTACCCATGAATTCCTAGAATGACGAAATGTTTCTAAAGTGCAACGCCACTCCCGTGTAAAGCGCCCAAATGGGGCGACTATTGGTGCTCCTAGAAACTGGCTATTCCTACAGGCCCTATGTGGCGCCTTACACTGGCGTGGCATTGCGCTTTGTAAAAATTTCCTAATTCTAGGTTCCCAAGGAATTGCCTTTTCTCCCCATCTTGCTGGAAATACAAGCGCTGCGATCTCGGAATCGCCTCGAGTTCCATTCGGTCGTGAGCATTCACCGAGGCTTGATTTCTCCGAATAAAAAGGCGCTGAAATGAAAATGCCTCCCATTCCGACAGGAGTTGTAGTGAAAAAAGAGGTGGAACATCCTGCGTCTTGAGTTTCCTTTGGCAGAGGATACAGACTGCGCTTGCTAGCAGGAAATTACGTGATATCCTCTCAGTGACTAAATCCGTTTTCACATCCTACTCCCTTGGGTTCTTGGTAGGCAGTGCATAGAAGCTGACGTCGTAATGTCGACCGTGCTCATTTTTTTCTGCTTCTAGCAAAAAAAAAAAAAAAAAAGACAGTTTGAGCAGCAATTCAGGCGGTAAAGAATTGGACGCGTAGGGAAGAGCCTTCGGGAGACAACTAGGTCCGTCCGTCTTATGTGCAGACCGAAGCGTCCTAGATACTTGTGACAAGTCCCACTGGTCGCTGGCAGAGAAAAAAGGAAGGGACGCTCGTCTTCATCATCCAAGCCACACTTGAGCAGAATTGAGATCCTCCGATGACGTCACGATAGGAGCATTTCCTGGCCGGAACTGCGCTCAGGAAGCTCAAAAACACAAGATATGACGAAATGAGACTCGACATGTAGTTAAAAAAAGCCCCTTTGTCAGCACACTGGACGTCTTGCTCGTTGTGCAGCAGAAATTGCCTGCCGATAAAGTTGAGTCATTGTTTCAGCACTGCAGGCAGGATTTGAAGGGGCGGAGCACGTGGCTAAGGGACTGCTCGATTGCCAGACGGTTGTGCGGGTGGCTGCAAAGCTCTTGGGGCGACATCTGCTGCACACGGAGCGGGAGAGACTCCTGGGTCGAGCAGAAATTGTCGCAAACAACGGTAAGCTTCTCTTACGTGAGCGCTTTTCATGGAAGCATGCGGCGGAAGGCTGTCCACGGGGGCATCCTTCTCAATCAACTCCCATGACCAGTTCTTGAGGAGAGGCAAATAAAAAAGAACTCAGGAGGTCCCCTAGAGTTAATTTTCCTCTTTGAAGCAGAACTCGTGTTTTCTCCCAAGGAATGTCCGCGCTTCGTGTTTCGATTTGCCTCTCTACATTGGCTGTCAAGGACGCCGCTTGCTCTAACGGAAGTGACGCGTTGTTTATGACCCCAGCGGGCGTTGGACCACCGAAGGTCCGCATCTGAACACTTTCCATCTGCAAGTGAAATAAAAGGTCAACGTTCCTTCCTGTAGTATTACAGGGAGGGCGTCATGTCTTTCCTACGACCAATGGCAAGCAGTTAGCAGCTCGCATCGGTGCGTGTGCGCGAGAACTACTTCTCAAGTCTCGCTGTGTCCCCCTTCGCTTGCACTGACGCAGCGCTGTCGCGATAAAGTATCCCGGATGTTTAGACGGGGAGAAGATTTCGCCTGCTAGAAAGGCGAGCAGAAAATCGGTGCTCCTTGCTAAATGAACCGCTCCCAAGATCAGGTTCAATGCGAAAATCTTTTCTTTACCATCCACAGCGAATAGAGAGGGACAAGTTCGCCTGCACCGGGGACCCTTTCTACCACGTGACGGTGAAGGTAGACCTTTTTGGGCTGCCGCGAGAGAACACGCTTGTACTAGTTGCAGCTGCAGTCGCCTTTCTACGAGTAAAATAATGGGAACCGGCATTTCCATAACAGCAGAGGAGTTTCATTATGGCTAATGGCCCCATACAAAATGATACCTCGGAGATTACGAGCAGAGTATATGTGTCTGCAGGTTTACTGGGCATCCATGAATTCCTGCTAATCATGACTGAGACACTGTCCGAGACTACTCAATGGGGATCTCTCAAGACAGATGTCCTCGGCTACGTAGGGATCGACACACTTCAGGAACAAATACGTAAAAAGGTCCTCAGGAAAGGCTTCGAATTCAATATCATCGTTGTGGGTCAGCGCATCCTTCTTGGCAGCTCCGCAATTCTTTTTCACCAGATCTCTGGATGCAGGTAGAAGTGGTCTGGGAAAATCAACTCTGGTCAACACACTGTTCAAGGCAAACATCAGCCGCAGGTCGTGTGCCAAAAAATGCCAGCAGGACGTGCCCTTGGCGTACGTCATACCCAAGACGACGCAAGTGACATCTATTAGTCACGGTACGCAGCTGCCCTCGTGCTCGTGCCTCATTAACGATACCACTCTTCCAGTGATCGAAGAGAAAGGGACGAGACTTCGGCTCACGGTGACCGACACGCCGGGATTTGGAGACCACATCAACAACGAAAATTGGTTGGTTACCTTCCACGAGGCTTTTCGAGGTAGTTTACTAAGAAATCAAAGGACCATTTTCATTTACTTTTTTCCTGCGAATCTGTGTGGGGCCAATTTCTTGGCAGCCGCAGTTTGACGTGCAATGAAATGTTGAAGTGCGGCTCACGGCGCAGTTTTCTGGCCGTTCCATGAAGTAGACACCTTTGTTTGCATGCACAGATCGAGCCGAAAACCCAGTCTTGCGGCTCAATAATCGAGAGAAGGGTCTCCCATAGGTGCTTTGAATGCCATTCACAAATAATTGCAGTTGGTTGCCGATCCTGGAATACATCAACGAACAGTACGAGAAGTACCTTAGTGAAGAGCAGAGCGTCACCCGCAAGAAACACATTCCCGACACTTGCGTCCACTGCTGCCTCTACTTCATCCCCCCAACAGGCCATTCGTACGTAAACACTTTTCCCACCTTTCCTTCCAAAAGCATTTGCCGCCATGTCCAGGTTGACACTGTTGGATATTGAATTCATGCGGCGTCTCCACAAGTGTGTCAATGTTGTTCCGGTCATCGCCAAGGCAGATACGCTTACTGTTGAGGAGAGGGCAGCTTTTAAAGCAAAGGTACCGCTCTCCATAGTTAGGCAGGCTCTGTCTTTACGCTTCTCTTCCAAGTTTAGATCAGAGAAGACCTGCAACTCAATGGCATCGGCACGTATCCCATGCGGGAGTTTGAAGACGACCCCGAAGAAAGTGTGGCCAATGACAAGATCAGGGTGAGCAAGGTGCAGCGTATTGGCCACCCAAGTAGCTCTTCTCTTCTGTCGGTCACAGGATGCCATGCCTTTCGCTGTCGTCGCAAGTGACAGACAGCACCAGGTCAACGGACGCATGGTGTTCGGCCGCCAGACGCAGTGGGGACTCGTGGAGGTAGAAAACAGGCTTCACTGCGAGTTCCCCGATCTCAGAGATATGCTCATCAGGTATGGATGACATCAAACGAGCTTCACATTATGGCACGGGGACTCCTATACCGGAAAGGCCTTACGGGAAACAAGCACTTCTTTATTCAGAGCCACGGAAACAAATTCCTCGCTTACTCTGCAGCAAAATCTCTGGGCACTTGTTAATAACTGAACATCTGCCCACTATATTAACCCCTCCAGGGTCTCGCAATGTCGATGATCAGCGATGGTTAACTTTCCACGATGGATGGCAAACAGAAATCCTCGTCTCGGGGCAGAAATATTCCTAACAAAGTATTTCTCTGCAGGACTCACATGCAGGACCTTGTGGAAGTGACAAAGACGGTCCATTACGAAAGCTTTCGCCAGGAACGCCTGTTAGCTCGCAACGGCCACGCCATCAACATAGTCAACATGAATGAGAGCAACTTATGAGAGGAGCTCTACGTACTTAATTTCACTCCAGAAACGACGATGCCTGCTGTCTTAGATTTGCTCATTCACACCCAAGACTCGAGCATTTTTCATCCACCATTCGTACAATGTCACAGATCTTTTCCTTCACTGTGTGCCAATTTGTCAAGTAATTAAAATTAAATTATCATTTGCGACACCGAAGGCAGATAAGAAATGCGAGCGAGGGGGAATAAAAGTCTATGAGAAGCTCACGAGTCGGACGAGTGTGGACACGACACGCTTCCGGCCACATCATCCCAGTGCACCTAAGGAAGCATTTCGAAACCACTCTGAGCCAGACATTCGATTGTGGTCAATTTCTTTAATTCATGAAGCTTGTCTTTCACATGGCTGCGTTTCATGTTTTGAAAAAATTCTCCAGGAGAATTTCCATTAACCTTCTTGTCCACTTCACGTGTGTTTGGGGCACCCCTCATAAATCCTGTCTTCCACACTTTCTAGTCATTGTTAAAGTGTCCCATTTTTTAGGTATATCCCTCCAACAAGTAAACCGAAATAAACATCTATTTAAAACTTTCTCTGGTGGGAAAACTTTTGTTTTAGCAGAAAGGGTGGGAAAAGTCTTCCTAAAGTGCTCTGCCTCAATTTGGCTGCCACGTACGTAAAACAAAGTAATGGTCCAATGACACGCATATAACTGCAAAATTTCACAAAGCTAGAAACTATGCCAATTAATGTTACAAACATTCGAGGATACTCGCGCACAAGCAAGAAAAACAACAAAAGTGCCATTTAAGGCCTCGTGTCCTTCCCGCCTGCACAGAGCAAGTTCCAGCAGCCTCTACGACGCTATCGCGGCTTCCTTTTCTTTTTTTATTAATTCACTGGACAACGATTAAATGGCACGAAGAAAGGAAAATGAAGAGTAGGTGCTCTCTAACAAGTCCAAACATTTCTTTCTCCCCTCTGCAAAAAATGATATCCCATCATCTTATTTACAAACAGCTCTCACTTTAACGTACCTACTACAATACGACCTCGACAAAAGCCAACAACGACGACCACCTCTCTTCCTTAAAAGCACCGTTGTTCAGCACAAAGTGGGTCCTCTCTTATGTACACAAGACAAATGGCTCCACCCTCTCCTCTCTTGCCTCTTGCAGCAGCAGAAAATGGTAATGACAAAAAAGTGCGGGACACTGCCTTTCGGCAACGGGACCAAGCGAAAAGCTAAAAAGAACGAGAAGGAAAAAGGACGTCCGTGCGGATACCAGGAAGCAGCAGGGCACACCCAAGAGGGTCCACATTTTACATATTTACACCGCGCTCAAGTGTCGGAGGGGAAAACGCATCGCCACCGGGAGCAAAGCGAGGGCTCCGTCCGTTCGAGGGAATTGGAAAGTACGCAATGCACTCGCGCGATTACAAAAATTTGACTAGCAGTTCTCTTCCCAGAACCTCGTTGCCAGTCGCTGCCCTCGCATCACTCCTGCCCCAGAGAAACTTTCAAATGGGAGGAAATTCTACGGGAAACAAACAAATGGCACTGCATCCACGCGCACACGCTAATCCTAGTACGGGCTAATCGACGACGATGCCTCATTTACACCAATGAGATGATTCGCCCACAAAGCAACACGAGGAAGGTCACCTCCCCGGCAGAAGCCCCCGTGAGCGCAAAACTCTTTTTAAAACACGCACGACCTACGAGACATAAACAACAAAAGTAAAACCCTCGCGTCAGAAAAGAAAAAAGCTCCTCCCGCGACGGAGGAAAAGCTCAAGCAAAGGGTGTTAGGACGCCTCGCTCGACCCCTCTGCAGCACAAGTGCGCTGCGTCTTGGGCGACGCCGTCTCGCTGCACGTGGCATCGTAGTGACGCTTTCGGGGGTGGGTCGAGGGGGACGAAGAGTCCACCGCTGCCGTCAAGGGACTCGTGCAGGAGGAAGGTGGGGCCTGCACGATCACGCTCGAGTGCAGGGGAGGAGGGGACGACTCCACGGACGACTTGTAGTACAGCAGGGCCTCCTGGCTCTTTGCATAGCTGCTCCTCTCTGCACGTTTACGAGCACCTCTCTCAAACGGCGTACACACTACCCGCGTTCTTACCTTGTTCGTTATGACTGCCATTGCTCGTCAGGATGCCATTGGACACCACGGCGGTCGGCTGGTGGGCCACGATCACCTTCGGCTTACTATTTGTGAATGCGGACACCAGCTGGGAAGGACCTGCAGACACACAACTCCCTGAGTCAGGTGTACCCAGTGTACATTCCAAGAGAGAACGGGCTCTTCAAATGTTCACACAAATCCAGAAACAACCTCGCAGAGCCTACACGAGTGGGCTGTCAATTAGGTGGCGACCAATAAAGCCCCGGTTCTATTGTGAAACAGACCAACCGTGAAATTGATGGCGTTTAAAGGGTTCTAGGCAATGCCACACCGGGAAAGTAATCTACAAACGGGTATTTTACCCCGGAAAAAACTGCCCCAGCCAAGCACGGAAAGGAAGGAGTCGGCGTACCGGGAGAACCTGGAGCCGACTGACTCGAGCGAAATTCTCGGGGCCCTAAAGGTCCCACGTAGGTGGGAGGCCCCAGGGCCTGGGGGACGCTCCCACTCGTCGAGCTCCCCACGACGACGACCATAGAGCCCGGCGTCGACCCGTGGTGCAGGGAGGGGACTTCAGACGTTTCCAGCATGCTTTCCGGCACCGGACTCGGCTCTCTGGAGAGGGAGTCCGGCGTCACCAGGCCGCCGCCACCGCCGTGGCTTGGAGACGCCGGAGCCGACCTGAAAGAGGGCGCCGAGTGACAAGTGGGGACGCCCAGCGACGGCAGACTCACCGAGAAGATGCAAAGGGAGTCCTGAAACAGGGCAGTCCTCGCTGCCTGCGCCTGCGAAACGCTTGCTCCACCAGCTTGGCTTCCGACTGGGGGTCGATGCGCCAGAAGGACCCTTTGCCTGGCTCCTCCTGGGACCGGGGAACTTTCACAAAGTAACGATTTAGGCTCAAGTTGTGCCTTATGGAATTCTGCAGCACAGGAGGAAAAGGCTCCCTTTATGACTGCAGCTCAAACTCACGCCCTCCATCTCTGACCTGCCAGCCTTTGTCCGCAGTGCGATAGTAAGGGTAGTTCTTGGTGATGTACGAATAGATGCCGCTCAAGGTCAGCTGCTTGTCCATGGCCGAGGAGATGGCCTGGACTATCAACTGGGCGTACGAGTACGGAGGCTTCTGGTCACCTTCCACGACACTGGGTTCAAACACCATTGCTCACGATCATCACTTGGAGTTGACACGCACTGACGTGCAGTGGCCACCATGTGTCCAACAAAGTTGCATTGAAACACTCAATAATTATTTACGACTGGTATTGCGTGTCATGTATCCACTTGGGTCAAAAGAGGAGACTCTTTACCCGACCCCATTGTTGCCAGCAGTGCCGTGAGGAGTGTTTCCAGGCTCATCCTCGTGGCGCTCCACCGCGGCCGCTGCCATCTGCAGTTCCGAAGCCACATTTTGCCTGTGTGTGCCAGACCTGGGACTTGCTGGGCACGAGTTCGCCGCACTACAAGCAAAAACTGTGTGTGCATCCAGCCAGGTAGAACGTCTCAACTTACCTTAGAGTGCCCGTGGGTGAAGGAATGGGACTGGCAAAGTTGGAGCCAGTCTCAGGGATGTTGATCTTGAGGGGTGCCAGAGGCCGTTTGGGAGACTCCAGTCGGGGCGTCGGGGGACCGGGAGGGCCACCCGAGAGGGAAGCCTCCTCTATCAATGACTGGAACAGGATTTTGATGTTTGTGCTCGGGAATCGAAACACGCATCTGAAAACATTGAAAAAAGCCATTCGTCAACTCCGCTCTTTATCTAGTACCCACCAGTTTTCAGTGTGTAAAATTTCCAAACATTTCATTGCGACAAAACTTTCTGCACAGTTGCAGCCATTAGCCTGATGCTCTCTCCCGAAACTCTCTCTTGATGAGAAGAGGCTCACCAACAGCATTCCCAAGAATTTCCCACACGTAAGAGTGTCACCTGAAGATGGCCGTTCTAGAATTCCCTCTCTGCAAATCTGTCATTTTGAAACGAGATGACGGAGGATGGAAAAATGTATCCATTGCCAATTTGGTACTGGTGAAATACTGGTGTTCCATTTTGTATGATGGGCTGTGGATGGACACACTTACTATACATATATTATGCGGCAAAACTAGGATGGCCTTTAATATTTTCTACCACACACCTGCGAATCCACTATGGGGTGGAGCTTTCTCATCAACTCTCGCCCAAACATGGCTCTACTGGGTCTTAGTTTAGCTGCCCTTCAATATAGGATCCCTATAAGCCACTGCTAAAGCTGGATCACCATCTTTCCCAGACTTCACAGACCCCCAATGGAGGCTAATCAGTCACTATCAAGGCAGCCCATCTGCAGCCTTATCCTATAAACAGCCAAGGCCGCTGATAAAATGTTTAGCAGCCACCACTGCTGGCACATTTTTGGGCGAGGGACAACTGCCTGCCCTTGTTCGAAAACGCTTCTTCGTTCACAAAGTGCATGAGATACTGTTTGAGGCACCTTATAGTATGAGTTTACAAATAGGTCAGCACTTTCAGATACCCAGCAAAGAGAAAGAGAAAAGCACGCTTACAAGCCCAAAAAGAAAACACAAGTGCTAAAATGCCTGCTATCACCTTAGCTTTCGTTTTTTCTGGTTTTGTTTCAGAAACGTCAGCATTCACTGTATGTGCTTACCTTCAGAAAGGCCTCTGTGATGGCACACTGTAATGAAATGCTTCCCACGTGACTGAGACATGTATCGTGTGGCAACAGTCAAGATAACTCCAGAAGATCCTTGGACATTTTTGTTTTGGCTCCTGCGCGAACGTTACCCACCCTACCCAACCATTCCAAAACTACCGCCTTGGGGCCTGACACACTGTGCCTATACACGTAGAGGCTGGATTAAGAAAGGCTGGAAGAATTGGACGACGTGTGACGTAGGACCTCGAAATTCGGGATTACGTAACGAGGCGATGTACCGGTCGGCCTGAGCGCACATTTTGATGGCCATACCGCAGGAGACGAACTCCGCAAATTTTCATCCACTCCCGTGTGTGGTCACTCTTCTGCCAGAGCCGCTA
>JARGYV010085610.1:0-23655 GCA_029532675.1 Ornithodoros moubata
TGGTGAGGTACTGCTATTCGCACTGGTCCGGGAGGCATTTCGAAATGGTTTGCTTCAGTACTTAGAGTGATATTTTTAAAGTCTGCGGATACGTTTGTTATTATATTATAAAATCAATTATTGTTATTAGGTATGTTACATTGTGATCATCTCTATTAGGGCAGGCTATTGTACTACAAATTTAATTTTAGTTTTGGCTTTTCACACGTACGAATTATAATTGTCCATCTTGTGTCTTTGTATTACTCATGAGATAGTTATATAGGTAGTTAAAGATACGTAGGTGTTCCGTAATAATGACTATTCTCTCGCGAGAAAAGGTTAATCGTCATCATCTTTATACTTTTGTAGATTAGCTCGCTGACAGTGGTCATCTAAGAAGGTATGTTCCGGGTGTAAAAGGTGCTTGTCTTAGTTTGAGCTCATTTATTGTTCTTTATGGATAGTAAATTAGTCTACTCACGCGTTCTGTTTGCTGATGATGTTGCTGCCAAACAAACGAAACTTCCATAGTGTCAGGAATTATTATTTTCCAGCAC
The DNA here is from genome assembly GCA_029532675.1 of Ornithodoros moubata. Lineage (NCBI taxonomy): Eukaryota > Metazoa > Arthropoda > Arachnida > Ixodida > Argasidae > Ornithodoros > Ornithodoros moubata. The sequence continues at coordinate 540 of JARGYV010085610.1, forward strand.
GCTGTGCTTCGCTGAAAGGGCAGCAGTCCGACGACGACCTTGCAAACACTTCTATCTACCGGAATGGTAGTGAACCGTACTAATCGCTTAACTTCTTCTATAGTTTACACATAAACAATGCTCGCAAGCGTGGGATATCAAGCGGCTGTCCAAGGTTTGAACATTTCCCTAACGTCGTCCATAGAACATCGCCTCCTGTAAAGGGTGCTTTGCCTAACAGTTAGGTTTGTTGCGGGAAAGCCAGCTTCGCGGGACATAGCTGATATTATTTTTGAAAATTTTTTGTCACGCGCACGCCTTACGAAAGACGCGCTCAGCTATGCTAGATGTAGGTGTATCCTTTTGTGTCAGTTAGTATGTGTTACAAAAACGCGTATACCCACCATCTTGGGTGCGCCCATCAATGTTGTCTCTTGCAATCACTTGTTAATTAGGAGTATAGAATATGGGTGACACGCACCTACAGCTATGGCTCCCCAAATGAATTCCCTTTAGAGAGCGATTGGAAATTTTGCGATAACGCACAAAAATACATAATTTTGCTCAAGGCCCACAGCTTGGAGACGTGCAAACTGTTGATTTGCACCCTGCTCCGCGTTTTCTCTACGCTTATAGGTCGAGGAAAGTAGTCTGCCTGTATTTCCAACATAACCAATGGAACCCTCCTCCTCTGTCTGTACCGCTTCTCCCTTCCCTCTGGCGGGCGGCTTCGTGGTCCGCGAGCGCGTAAAAGCATAATTTACGGTCCGCTGGTCACGTGACGAATGAAACGCACCCAGCCGCGTCCGGCAACAAATCTACAAAGAAGGAAACTTACATAGACAGCAATAACAAGAAACAACAAGTGCGTCAAAACGAGGCGCATCTACACGGATGCAAGGGGAGCAGGAAAACTAAAGAAAAAGTTTGTCTAGGAAAAGAAACAGAAAGAGAAACATCAACGTCGCTGAAATCGTGCGCGGAGCCGTAGCCACGAAGAAAGAAAATCAAAGCATCGCTTGCGTCGTTGTATTTGTTGCACGTATATGTTGCCTATATCGTGTGATTGTACCGAACAATACTGGGGAGCAGTGAAAAAAGTTCCTGGCATGGTGGAGTGTCTTAAAGGTTTGGTTCCAAAACGTCTTTTTATCTACCACGAGCTTTTTTTCGCTGCCTTCTGAACTGGCGGCATGTTGCTGAGAGGAGTACCTCCTGGATCGACTTCAGTGTGCGTGTCCCTCAGGGGAGTATTTTTGTCAACGGAGCTAGAAATTGAAACAACAAGTACTGCCTTTTAGATAACGCTCTGTAAGAAAGCCGACACACGATTGGACGAAGTCAAGCACCGATAAGATTAAGCGCTGTCGATAGGTTACTTTCGTCGCCTTTTTCGTTTATGTTCTTTAAATGTAGGTTTTTTATTGATTGATTGCCTTTAAACCTCCTTTCGATCTTTGCTCGCAATGCCTCAGAATTACTTTAGTTCAGTTTCTTTTGAGGGATTTTACTTTTCAGCCGCCGTTAGAACACAACGAATGAGGCTTCCGACCAAGGAAAACAAAACTATAAAATTCAAGCAACCTCAGTCATTCGAAAGAGAGAAAGACGCGCAATTTTTAGTCAAATCAACGCCGAAGTCACGGACTCCGAAAGGCGAAAATCTTCTCGATATAAACTGTATACATTTATTCCGTCGATTGGTGGCGGTAAATCTTTCTGCTACGTGGTGATGGCTGCACCGTCGGCACCCCCTTCCTCCTCTTCCTCCTCCTCCATCAACAGCGCCTACCCGCACTAAATGCGACACCACGATTGCAGTTTTGATGTATCGCCGTCGTAGAAAAAAATGGGATTAAACGAGATGATGATGGATTGCTGTTAACGGTCCGAAGGGCTGCGACCATTGCCGCAGGCTATGTGTACGACCACAAACAATTTCTGGCAAAAGAAAAAGAAAGTAGATTTCAAAGTCGCTCGATCGGAAACGGCTTACGGGTTATTGCGCGCGCCATGGACAGCGGAAAAAAAGCCTCTCGAGCGGGAGACCGTCTACGATTTCTGCGAATATGTTCACCGTCATTTCTATATTTTTCTTCGCTTTAAAGTAGGACCGTGTGCGGTGTAAATAATGTGTGTCCAAGCCTCGCGTCATGCTCAATCGCTTTAACTGCTTGTCGTCTGCTCGGCTGGCGTACATGTCCTGGAGCCTGTACCCTCTGTGTGTAAGTACAGTTGGCATCGTGCGAAGGATTTCGGTCGAGATTTCGTAATGATTGATTCCGCGCATCGTAAACTTGGTTGACTGGGAGCCTGATGGTGTTTCTGGGCAGTTAGAATTGGCAGTTAGAATCCGGCATTTTCGGCATGTAGCACCATATTCAATCGTATAACTCGGGAGTTTTTCGCAATACGCCGAATTTCAAAAAATAAAATAAAATAACAAAATCGGCGGTTGTTTTTCGGCATTTTTTTGGTAACTGCCGAAAACGTGGAACCCTGACTATGAATGATTAAAATAAAATATAAAAAAGAACAGTTGAGAAGGAAGAGGGAGAAGAAGAAAAAACATATATATTTGACGAACGGCAAAAGACGCCACTAAACTCTCCCGTAAAATAAAAGATTGACGCCATCTGATACGGCGGTTTCCGTACTGCACTAAGAAAACAAGATATTAGTCTCCTTTTCCCTTTAAAACCGTCATTTGACACCTCTTAAAAGCTTTTATCGCTCAAAAAGTCACGACCCATTTGATTGCTCAGAATCGCGCAGACTTTTCCCTACGTATCCGAATTGACACAGCTTATGGTTTTACGGATTTTTATCTGAAGGAAGGATGGATCTCCGAGCATCAAAGGCCACCGCGTATTTGCACAGCCTCAAATAAGAAAATGACAGGAAGAAAGGGATGAATCGGGAAAAAGTTTCCCGAAGGGGGGCTGTGCATACGGGCACTTGAATCAACACTGAACCTTTAATCTCGGAGCTATGAAAGTGAAGTCATCTCACCTTGTTATCATAAGGTTACTCTCTTGGTCGTAATCATCCCGCCTCTCCTTGTTTTTTTTTTCTTTCTACTTTCCTATCAGTAGGGTTAATTGCAGACTTTGCAGTTGAAGGGGAAAAAAATAAGAAAAGTAAAAACACGACTTCTCGTTTTTCCTTTGAGCTGTGCCATGAACCATGTATGGCATATCCAGTTTCCACGATAATCCAGTAGGCCACTTTAAAGTTACCTGGGACCGAAAAAATGTTGGTGCGTTTCAGCTTTCCTTTCTGTACTCTCAAGGGCGGAAGGATACGTTCATATCGTACGCGTGGTAGAACGGGCATCAATTAAAGCTTTAAAACATACGTGTTAGCAAAGTAATTATCGTTAATCTCTCACTTCCAACACAGGAAACAATGAAGAATTCGTTTCCCAATACTTTCAACTGATACTTTCAACAACACGCTGCCGTCACATCCACTTACTGAAAGTCGGCATCCTGTGATGAACATCGATTACCACTCGGCTATCCCACATCGACACTGCTTCGCTTCAAACCCAATATACCTCCCTTCCTCTCCCCATCATTCTCACAGCGCGGTACGTGAGTCGGAAAACAATTATCAGTCCAGAGAGCACAACAGAACCTAAACTGCGAACAGGAACCTTCTCCGACCGTTAAACACTATCTTCCACTCTCTTTCGAGGAAGCAGAAAAAAAAAAAAAAAAAAGCTTGACTATCAGCTCTACCCTCCTCCCGACACGAGGCTATACAGACGAAAATCCGTGTTAAGTCCTAATTAACGATGTCTCCTGCATATCATCGGGTTAGCGCGACTCCAGGAGGAGCTGTTATCAGTGCTTGCCTTGCCCCGATGTTGTCGTCATCAGCGTAACTTGAGCGCATTGTTGACAAACCTTGACGTGTCCTCCGCGTCGGAGCGAAAACAATGCGCAAACCACGCGTCGGGGATTTCAGTGTCAACACGCGCGACGGGCGAACGCTCACTTGTCGTCTGCGTCGCCGCTGTCGTCTGTGTCGTCGCTGTCGTCTGCTAAGAATGTCGACTTGTGTGCACTTCTTTCATTTCTTCTTCCGGAATAGGAGCTATATCGTTGCTGGGGTTGAAGACGCTGGGGTTGAGTGTGTAGTTTGCTCTGCGTTATCGAATTCGGGGTGTCTGTCTCAGCAGGCTTCTCGTTAATGCTAGGACAGGACAGGGAGGGGGAACGAATGGTTGCAGTTGTTTCGGATGAGTTCAAGATGGACTCACGTTCCGTTTGGTAGAGGAGTTTGTGGAAATTTTGTTCGCGTGTCAGGCTGCGATTGTGTTCTGTTAAACAATTTTCACCCTACACGCACGACTGCATTCCATAACAGCAGGGACGTCGCGTTTTTGTGGCATTTACGCAGTCATGTTAAGTGTCACCTACCATGTTTTTATGAATCAAGTACTATCATTGTGTACCATGATTGGTTCTAGACGCCTTACTTGATGAAGCTATCATTTTTTGTATAGTATACGCGTCATGTTCAACAGAAACAAACAAACGAAAAAAACAATAACCTTTTGTTTTTTCAATTTTTCTGTTGTACGGAAACGATACCTGATTTAAAGATTCTTAGCTAGCAACAGCAGCAGCTTCCTGGTGAGCTACTCTTGATTTTGATGAAGCACGCATCTCGATAGTCGTCGTGAAGAAGCCTGGGCTATTCGCAGAAAGGCATGCTAGTGGGACGAATAAAGGCGTCACACGCTACCCAAGAATTAGCCCCACTCCTAAAAAGGGTGGAGTGCCCCTGGTGACGACACGGAAAGTCACTTCTTCGCCCCTCTATCTTCGCGCGCCCGTTGCAAGATGCATAGCCCAGGATAAACGTCGCGTGGGCGAACACAACGGAAATGGTTATAGCCATACATAACTGAAGTACCGTTCGTGATTTTTTTATGTAAGTTTCGGATCGGCGCCGCGAAGCAGCGTTGGCTATAGACTGCGTCAAAAGAGTTGGTTCTGCAGACGAGGCTGTACATCGTTAGACGGTTAAAACTAGACACTTTTCGTAACAACAATATGCATGATTGATTTATTGATACGTACATGGTGTACACGATGAGGATGGCGGAAGACGTTAGTCATGTGATTTTGGACTTCTTCCTCATGACACTGTGACTAGCCCATGAGGTGATTCGCTGGTTTTACATTATATACATGAACATTATTCGAGTTCAAAAGCCTTGTTGACTTTCTTGTATGCACAGTAATTGTGACAGAGGCGTATAGAGAGCAAAGCTGTCTAGTCACGAAGATTCACAGGGTCTCTAAAAGCCGGTGTTCTTCAAGAAGACAAAGAAAGCAAGGAGTGCCCGACGATATTGCACATGGCAACATGCGATAGTTTGAGGCGCACGATAACTCCATGTCTTACACATCTGAGCATGTTCACAGAGTTCGTTTCGTTTCTATTGTCAACATGGCCAGATTATTCTTCTAGAACAAACCTTCACCGTAACACACACCCACGCCCCATTTCCAGCGCCCGATCGAGCGCGCGTAATCTTGAGTTCCCGTCGATAAATGATAATACAGGAAAGTTTCCTGCCACCATTACGCAACTCATATAATCAAGCAGCCAAGAGCAATTTAGCCCTTCCTTCAGTTCCCACGGAGGGAGCCTCTGGAGTCTTCATTGCAGAAAGGGAACAGATGACCGTCACTCAAACGCATTCCATACCCCCACCCTACTTTCGAGACGACCATCTGGATTGTTAATGGCGCTCTTATGTATTGAAGCAGCACATTTCACTTGGAGCAACGAAGACGCGACAGTGCTCCCACCGAACGGCGGTCATCTGAAATTTTTTTCTGAATGGCGGATATGAGAGGATATTTGTCGGATACCTCGAGGGTAATGTGCGCAAATGTCGTCTGCTTTCGTCGTCTGCGTCTGTGTAATGAAGTCGTTTTGCTATGGATATTCCAGATGAACATAAGCATGATGAAATGAGGAAGTATCTCTTTTTTTTTTTTGAGCTTTTTGTGCGCTTTTTGTTTAGTTTTGCGCGCTCAAAATATCAGGAAGTTCCTTTCCTTCAATACATTAGGTCTTCAGCGGCCACGCAGCGCCACCACCTACAGTGTGAGTCGACAACACTTTGACAGTAAGCCTTTTTAGAGATCGAAACTCCACAACAAGCAACACGCGTTGAGGGTGATATACTGAGATACGATTATGCGGCGAAGTTCCGTCGTATAAGTAACCGCAACAAGAATGGCAGGATTCACATACGTGAGAGATTCCCAAACTCCATTTTATTTCCACCCATTCATCATAGATGACACACAAAAGCGTGTCCGGTAGCAAATCTCGGGACGACTGGGACCCAACTTCTGAGCATCATTTCCCTTATCCCACTTCGTTTTACGAAACAGCCACATAAAGAGGTAATCTAATGTCTTTCTCCACCTACAAGAAAAAAAGTAAGCTAAAAGAACCACAATCACGTCTTATATAGCCTGGAACGTATGACCACCGCCCGGCAGCGCTTCTTCTGCAACGCCACAATCGTTGTTGCTAAAGAGATTTCAGGGCGTTTTTCAATTTTCCAACACAAAGAGCGATCGCGTACATAGCCTGTTTGGAAAAAGTAAAAAGCAAATGCCATCTTTGACTGTCCCTGCAGACACTTGAAGCTTCTTCTCCCTCTCGCGGAGATACTTGCTGTTGTTCTTCGGCTTTTGGAACGATGCGGCCCTCGAAGACGTTTTACGAAGAAGAGGGAAGCGAAAAATCAGCAAACGAAAAGAAAAAGCTGGACCGCGCACACTTTCCACAGCCACCAACTTGGCTGGGCTTTTTCGAACGCCATGTCTGAATGGTCGGCATTTTTACCCTTGAAAAGCAAAAAAAGAAAAGGACGCAACGGAAGGAAGAGCAGCGACATGACACACACCTTCAACGGTTCCCCCCCCCCCCTTTGTATATTTATTTCTTGTTATTTATTATCTTTCTTCTGCTTTTCCGAATGGCGGCGGACTCGAAAAAGCGGAGGCGAAAAGGGGGAAAATGGAAAAGCCGGAACGGCAACAGAAAAATCAGTTTTAAGCCCCCTAAAGAAATCAGGGAGCACGTAAAGACGGAAAGAGGGTGCGCAGGAGGAGGTGAGGAACAGTCGTAAAAAAGGCCACATTTACTCATAGTGTTTCTGGAGACACAGAGAAATGAAAACGAAATGGATTTGTGTTCAGCGGCGAGTGCTCGTCGTCAGCGGAAGAGCCAATCCGTGCTCAGATCCTGTTCCGTCTATGTTATTATTGCTTTGTTCATTGGTCACTACTACCTGGAGCGGTTTCCTACATCGTGTTTCGTGTGGTGGTCTCAACTTTCATCCGCTTCTGGGCAAACGAAGTGGTTTTTTAATCTCGTTTGTCTTAATGGACCACGCTTCTTGCTGCTTCCCCTCTACTTCTTTTTTTTCTGTTCTATTTTTTCGTAGCCAACTTAGCAGTGGGGTGGCATTTCTACCCGAGTAAAGAAAAGTTCCCCACCTCATAATTAGAAAGAACTTGTTGCTGTTGTTCTCAGTCGAGTGAAAGCACGCAATGAATGTGAATCAAATGGGGGCGATAAGGTTTCATTTGGGAAATGCCAGCGAAAGCACACGGAGTAGAAACAAATACTACTTTTACTACCAATACAAATGAAGCACGGGAGCGAGCAAGTTCCCAGACCGTTGTCAAGTGACCGAAGGTGAGGTAGTCACGCTCAAGGGCCTGAACTTTACGATGCGGTTGTGGAAGAAACAAAATGTCGCTCTCGCAGAAGTAACGCGAGGTACAACTACGCAGTCAAGACCGATAAGAGGAAAAGAAGAAATGTAGGAGGTCCTGCAGTTTGGACACCTCGCCCACACTTTGCGCGTAGAGCCAGCGACACACCCCAACCTCATCGCGACACGATGCACCAATACCACGCCCGCCTTTTTCCCATCGCCCCTTGCACAGAATGGAACTTCACTGCATAGCGTAGTATGGCGCAATATTGAATTCATTGAACAATGTCTTTCTAAGGAGCTATTAAGGTCAGTTCTGGTTTCAGAACGTGTAGAATAACATCATATGCCACAAACAACAACAACAACAACAGTATTTATCCGGCCTCAGATGTTGCTCTCGTGAACAGCGGCGGGAGCCCAACGCGTGTTTTTACCGCGCGAATATCAATTATCCGGGGCGGTCAGTCATAAAATGGCATGACCCAACCCAGTATAATTCACGCGAACAGCGATTTATTCGCGCGATTACCACAGAGTTATGCGAGATGTTCGACGGCGGGCCACCACTTGAATTGATGGTTTCACTGCTTCAAGCTTCTGCCTTTTTTGCTCTCCCTTTTTTTAATTTAGTTTTTTGTTACCAATACAACATAATGCAGTAAGAAACTGAACACAACACGCTTAGATCCAATGATCAGCAGGAACGTAAGAAACGCCTTTTTTATAGCAACTCAAGATTTGACTGTCGAAACAAGGCGAACGCCTACCGTTGTTGACATATCCTTCAGAATTGTGATTAGTGCGCGTTACACACTCTAAAAACAGAACTTCACACTTGTGACACTTATGCGCTGCATAAGTGTCACAAAAAAGGCGTACGCCCACCGTTTCCGGCAAATAGGGCCAGTAAAAGATGTCATTCGGAATCGCGATTGGTCACCGCCGTGTTATGCGGTGAAGTTCTGTTTTTAGAGTGCATGTCCGAATCACGTGGCATTCACCGAAAGAAGAACGGCATGGAAGCAAAGAAAACGCGAAGTCACGTAAAAGGTTACGATGTCTATGACGAAATTAACCTCGGGCACCCCCATCGAAGCCTCGGACAAATGACCTGTGAAAGATCAGGCCTGGGATATCTTCTTTTTTTTTTTTCGGTAGGGGGCGCGGTCGCGCACGAAAGGAGAGAGTCTCGCTCTTTTGCTCATTTGCTTTAGCGGAATTAACGACCCGGGGCCGTTCCTTCTTTTCCCGGCCCTTCTTGCTTCGTTCTTATCTGCAGCGGTGTATTTCTACCCTCTTGCTTGCCGTGCCAGATGTCCTCTGCTCGTATAGGGACGACGTACGCGCAGTTTGGAATGATGGCTGTTATCATAATCGCCAGTTAGTGCCAAGTAGTCGTTGTGATCGTGCGTGGGTGGGCTTCACCGCACGACACGGCGAAGCCCGTCGCCATTCTCAACAATGTCGTTTACTCACAGTTTGCGTTACGTTGAGCGTAAGAGCGTAAATATATTACGCACTCAACCCGATGTTTTTTCCGCTAAAAGGTCTTAATTGATATGATGATAATATGATAATAGTAAATATATACTCTGGCGACCACAAATGCCCAGTGGATATCCAAATTTGATCCGGACGCCAGCGTCCGGGTACGGATATCTCTATGACATACATACAACATTAGAAAATTAGATATTATTTCGCAGATTTTTGTGCAGCATCCTGGGAACTGTGCTTATTGTCCATTTCATAGCATCTAATGGATGTGACGTCTGGGCTGAGATCTGGATATGATGCAACTTGCAAGATACATATTTGTAATGAAGACAGTGAAGGTCACGTTTAAGGGTAGGCTCAGTGGAAAACACACGATGTAACATTTCAACGTTCGATTCGGAAGAAAAGAACTTTATTTCACCGTGTTCTCCGCCCCTCACATTTGACAGCGCTTCTGTGCGCACCCCTCAAAACCTTCTTTTGTTTGTAGGCGGCCACGAAATTAACCGATGAATCAAGTTTGTATCTTATTACCTGTTGTGCACGCACTAGGCTATGGTGTGTGCTGAACTGACGATTTGTTCAGTATTAGTGCTCTTAATGTACAAATTTATTCTGCCTCGGCGGTGGAAAATCGGCGTATGTCTGGTGAGGTTGCGTGATGCCCTATCTTAACTTGTGCAGAATCGTGTCCCGGCTCAGTATTTCCAAAGAGCCCTTTTCGGGCTGGCAGCCACTGAAATTACATTTTGTGGTCATCGAATAAGAGGCGACAGAGTTGCTGAAGAATCGGGGGTTGAAATGACGTAACCGTGTGCGATGTTGACTTGCATTCGTTAAAGTGGTCCAAGCTGTAGATGGTGACGTGGGGATGTACCGGAGCGCTGTAGGACTCTACCTCTAGTGGAGTTGGAGAACAGCACGACCGAACGCTGAGGGCGGACAGTCTGAAGTAAAGTCTATCCCACTGTGTCCCATATAAATTATCCCCAACTCTCTCTCCTCTTCGCCTACCTTCGATACCCGACTCGTAAGAAACATTTTTCCGAGAAAGCACAACCGATGTTCCCACTCCCTCTCATTCCTCTCACTCACTCTGTTATTCTCTGAGCGCAGTCTTCATAAAAGTCGTCGATAAATGCTTCGTACGTGTGTAAACTGAATTCAGGCTTTCAAAGATCGCCCCCTGATAAATTCGATTACGAAGGAGAGGACCGAGAGAGAGAAAGAAATCACTTAAAATCGCGATTAGAGCGCCTTGCCCGGTGAATAATTTAAGCAGGCCGAACCTTTCTTCTCGACAGTTGTGCCTCCAACGGTCGGCAGTAAAGGAGGAGAGGGAACGAGTACGAGGGAAAGGAGGACAGTTGTGACACGCACGCGTGTAATTCAATAGAGAAATACTGGAAAGTAAAGAGGGTAAAAATAAAATTTTAAAAATGTACGCTCACGTAAAATACTCTTTTGTGACTCACTCCTGCAGACTCGGCGTATAAGCTTGGCTCGGTAAGAGTGGTCGTCCAATTTGGAATGTACTTGTATAATCTTGTAATCGATTCACTCGAACTTTCCAGCTGGAATTTAGGACTGTAAAACGCATGGAATACAGGCTCTATTTCTTACGCTAAGCTTTTATGGCTTCTGCGACGTGTTTGCTTTCGATGTTTTTGCTGCAACTTTCCTATTTCGCCAAAAAAAAAGGCACTGAACCAGTGTATATATCAATTAAAATTCCGTTTATTTAGAGCACAATTGCTTCCCGTGTTTAACAGGACGCATGTAAACCAGTGCAACGAAAAAGATGTCAAAACAATTACACACACACATGCACACACAAAAAAAGAAAAAAGAACTAGCGGCGGCAACTTTAATAGGTTCACGGAGATAACAGAACACTGCGGTTAAGTATTTTCCGGTCTTTTTCTAATTCCCGATCACTTGTAAAGAACAACGCTGTCGTTATTATTGATCATTGCTGTATTTTGAGCCGGTCGCGGTCATCAGCTGGCACCCAAACACACTTTGAAGTTGCACCGGTGCCTTCTTGATTCGACGACTGCAAAACTGAACAAGCAAAGAAAAAAGAAGGGGAAGAATGGAACATGAAACCTCACCGCTTGAACCCCGTTTACGAAACATAAATAAGGCTTGCACGGCAGAGCAACAGCTGGTACGACTAACGATCTCTGCTCGTGTGCTTCAATTAAGTTCGCGAGCTCTTCCTCTCCAGTTTTCTTTTTTCAGCAATATTTTTATTCAGTTTTAAAGCTGGTTGTGCCTGGTACGTGTGCCGAGTGTAAGAAAGTATCTCGAAAAAAGAAGCGCGGTCGAACACGGGGTTGTAATAGTGTACTTGCTGTTATGCGCCAGTATAACAGCACGCGCAGTCTGTGGTGGCCCGTGATTAATAGCGGTAGCGAAGAGGGTTTGGAAACGACTTGGTATGTTCTTTTTTACCCTGTCAAACTATAAACTAGTTGAAATAATCGGCTTTGTCCCACGTGGTGGTGATAGTGCCTGGGGTAGATGACACTTAGCCACCAGTGAGGCGATTGGACAGTGTTGTGTTCAAGTGGTGTATAATGTCATGCGGTCAGTGCAGTGCAATGACAGAAAGATGTATGCCCACATTTTTTTACGTGACCAAGTGGGTGAATGTTGTTATTCTGACCTGCGATTCACTGTCACCCCCTTTGCTGTCTTTTTTTTATGTTTTTGCGCTGTCCTGCAGGGAATGGCGTTATTCCGCATTTTACCCGGACCAGTGAGGAGAGAAAGCAAAATAACGTGGTAAAAGTATAATAATAATAACAATTTGTGGGTTTACGTCGCGAGACAACTAAGATCATGAGCGACGCCACAGAGTAGGACTGCGGATAATTTAGACCACCTGGGGATCTTTTGACGTGCGTCAGGAATCTCCGATACACGGTGCCAGTAACAATGTTTACCTCCCCCACATTGCTACTGTCCTCGACCGGGATCGAACCCGCGAACTTGAGCGCAGAAGCCTGGCACGTTACCTCTACGCTGCCGATGGATTTTTTTTTTCTTTAATACATGGAAGCAATCACACAACATAAGGAAACAGTACAGAGGTTATTAAAACGTCGAATAACATCAACATACCTCAGCATACAACATACTACATACATACATACATACATACAACCCAGCATACAACAGCCCAACAGCGCTGCCGAGGGCGGCCGTGGTAAAAGTGAAATGGTATATATCACCGCGTTATATATTATCGCTGCGAATGGTGATTCGCTCTTAGCATGTGATGAATATCTGTTTTTGGAATGTAGGGCTAACGCACTCCAAAAACAGGCACTTCACCACATAGCACGATGTCAACGAGTCACCATTCAAAATGATATCGTTCACTGATGTGATTGGCGAAAAACTGTGAGTGTCCACCTTTTTTGTGTCACTTGTGTAGTTATGCACAAGTGTACAAAAAGGCGTATGCCCACCGTATTTGCCGTATCTCCTGCGTGAACGATATCATTCTTACTGGTGATTGGCTTTCTTCGTGCTTTGCGGTGAAGCTATGTTTGAGAGGGTAGGACTAAGCACTAGGATTGAAGGAGAATGGTTCAGTTGCCTGTCAAATTCAGCTGAAAAATGTGAATGAAAGAATGTAAGTTACATTGTTGGACAGCCAACAGGGATTGAGCTCCTGGAGCATGAAAAGAATTTGTCTTTTAATAACAGTTTTTAAGTACAGTGTACCATCTATCTTTCGTGGTGCTCCCTCTCTGAATTAAGCGCATGTGACACTACGTATAAAGTACGCCTTTCGGATCTCGGTGAAAGATAACCCCGCGCAGAACTGTTGATAAAAGCTCCCATTCAAGTGGCATTTATTCCTTTGTCACGGGGACTCGAGTTTGAATCCAGCTCCTATTCTTCTGGACTACAAGTAATTATGTCAGAGACCTGCTGCCATTGTGCGCTGTGTAATTGTACATGAGAGATTCCCGGACAAAATCTGTTTTTTCTATTGTTGGAGCCAGATTAAGCCTCGCGGTCACTGCAGCCACAATGGACTCGTGTACAAACATAATCTTTCGCTATTAAGTAGACTGCAAGATGTGAATCGGCCAGTGGAGTGTTGAATATTGATGTTGCATTGGTGGTTGTGGTAGTGGTGCCTGGGGTAGATGGTTCTTAACCAATCAGACGATAGGCCAGGATCGCGGTACGGCACGTAGATCACACTTTGAAATACCGCGAGCAAATATATTGGGTAAAAGTCACGGATAGGTGCACAGGAAGAGAGAGGGATAGAGGGTTTCAGGTAATAAAATATAAGAACCGGTAAGGGATAGAACCCGCAACCTTAGGATCGGACCCCACGAGCTGAGTCACCGACGCCGGAAATTCAAGACTGAAAATTTGCCCCTCACTGCCCTGTGCTTTCGCCTTTTTGACGCCAGTCTTGATTTCTTCCTCCTCGACGCTTCTTTTCGGCTTGCTACGAAATATCTTCCATTTCATTCTCTGCACAGCCCGTTTTGAATTTGTTAGCCAGAGGGATTGAAAGAGTGGCAGCCGGGTTCTTTTTCCAGTGACTTTCCTTCTTTCTCATTTCTTTTTCTTTCCCTCTCTCGTGCATGAGAGGATAAAATCATCAAGTGATCTAAATGAATTCGTCGTAGCGAGCTATGAAGTCGAAGATTTTTCATCTTGCCCAAAAACTCCGCTCCTTTGCTCCGCGAGATTGTTCTCGGCGCTATCTTGCTTTCCGTTCCGGGTTTTCTTGTTTTTTTTACGTGCGTAACCCATAAAAGATTTACGCTCTCTTTGCGCTTACATTCCGTCTCGCGTTTTCTTCGTAATAAAGTCCGCAGGCAACGACGCGCGTTTTTTAATCTCTTTTGCACACAAAATAGTTTTCTGAAGTGCCATACCCTATGTACGTCTCGTAGAATGTCTTACGTTCTGCGGTAAGGAAATATATTCCGCCCTCCCTCCGTTTTTTAATTTACTTTCTTTTCGAAGCGACCTTCCAGTGTTACACGCTGTTCATGACTTTGACCGTTTCAATATTTACGTACATTTTGGGATGCGCTGGCTTACTCCTATAAAAGGCCTGTGAGGCGACAACAGAAACTTGGAAAGCTTGTTTCGTATTCTTCCCTGTGTGCATACATTTTTAAACGAATAATAATAAAAGCAACAGCTACACTCTAAAAACAGAACTTCACCGCATACCACGGCGATGACCAATCGCTATTCCGAATGATATCTTTTACTGACCCTATTTGCTGGAAACCGTGGGCGTACGCCTTTTTTGTGACGCTTATACAGTGCATAAGTGGCACAAAAAAGGCGTACGCCCACCGTTTTCAGCAAGTGGCGTTGCTGAAAGGTATCATTCGGAACGGCGATTGGACATCGGCGTGTTATGCGGTGAAGTTCTGTTTTTAGAGTGTATTCACACTTATATTGGTCGCTCACTTGATTGATAAAAAAAGTAAGCTGTCGTCCTTTTGTGGCAGCCTCATATAGGAGTAAAAAAAAAAAAAAAAACGGGCGTATGCCTATACCATTTTGTCTTGGGTTGAATGCGTTGAAGTAAACTGACTTCAGGAAACAGGGTGAAATGGCGGTGGTGCAGCTGATGCCCACAGCTCCAACTCGCAGCCTACTCAAGAGCCTAAAACAGATATTGACGTTTTTTTGCAGTAAATAAACCACCAGACATAAATAGGACAAACGCTTCTACGTGAAAAAATGCTTGCGCGCGGGTCCCGTACTCCCTTTCAAAGTACGACCTAAGGTTTTCGTGGTATTCCTTTCCTGGCTTAGCACAGTTGAGGTGACCTCACTGACGTGGTTTTCTCCGAAGGTAACAGTATTTACCACTCACTCCAAAAACAGAACTTCACCGTACAATACGTTGGGGACTAGTCACGTTACAGAATGATATCCGTACAAGACAGGCGTACGCCTTTTTGTGACAGTTAACATAAGGACGTAATGCCACAAAAAGGCGTACATCTACTGATTTCCACTAATAAGGAAACATAATGATGACACTGCGAATAGTGATAGGCTTTTAGCGTGGTATGTGCTGAACTTCTGTTTTTAGGTTGCTTTAGGTTTCTCTTGACAAACAATATACAACGTGGCGTAAACCCGTCGAACGATAGCGTTGTGGCTCACACCAGTTTTCAACCTCAATTTTCTTCTCAATACCACTACACCGCCATCATCGTTTCTCAGAGCGCATTACACCTCCCGATCCCGAAGGATATCTCGGACTTCCGAAACGCCTTCCGTAACATAACAACCCCTTCAACTCTCTCGAAAGGACGACCGAATTACTTTGACTAATCGTAGAAAACCGACTTTAAAGCAGTGTCTCTCTGCGATGAGAAGAATATATCAGAAACGACTTCCTCAAGCACTCCTCATTTGAATCGAAAACGCAGAAGAGGCTTCCCCAGTCTTGCTACAAATCGCAGTTCGCCGAAGAACCTCGTCGGCAATAGGCGCTGCCCGGTCCCTAAACACGCGGACTTGCTCGCGGTCCAAAATGAAACCAACGAAATGGAGGTATTGCGGGCGGCCCTCCATTTGTCAACGGAGCAGTCGAAGATGGTTTCGTAGCTTCCACTTGTTTTGTGGAGCAAAAAAAAAAGTCCCAGTGGGTGCAACCGTTATCCCTTCCTCCCAAACAGAGAGACACAGACGAATGCTATCATTTCGGAAACAGCAATTTCTTCTTCGACGAGCTTCTGGTTGTTTCCGATCTCTTTGCCTTCTAGTGCATACCCGCTGTTGCGAGAGGAGCCGGACTGCAAGAAATGCAGACGGGAGGGGGAGGCGTTTCTCGTAAATTGAACGGGATAGACCGATTTAGAGAGTTTGCTGGAATGCGACATATAGGGACGCTTCTGTCTCTTGCCCCCTTCACCGAGCGCAAGACTCGCGATTGGGTGCGGACTGTCGGACCGTCGAGGAATTCCGGTAGACGGTGAATCAGAGTGCGGGCTCCTATTTTCATTTTGCACTGGATTTGTGTATTTTGTACTGCGTACAAAAAAGGAAATTTTATCGCATAGCTCAACAAGAAGCAATCGCCCTTCATAATGATATCGTTCTGTTCGTCCCCTAGCCGAAAACGGTAGGCGTACGCCTGTTGGTAAGAGAGCTAAACACAAGTAAGCTTTAAACACAATTGCCGTCTGAAATGATACCTTTCAGAGACGCCATTTGCTGAAAACAGTGGGCGTAGACCAATCAGATCAATGAACGCTGTCATTTGGAATGGCGATTGGTCGTCGCCGTGTTATACAGTGAAGTTCTGTTTTTAAAGTTATGAGGAGGAGGACATGCTGCCCCCGTATTGTCTGGAAGGGTGACTGTATAGTCCCCGCAGTATGACACAATGAACTTTTCTGGGGACGAAAGAAAGCTGCATTTTCTGTCGCTGTGATGGATGAGGATCTCGTTTGAAAATGCCTACTGGGCTGCAGACCGCTGCCGAAACGACGGCGGCGATATTTGCTCAACTCCGATGACGGGGGCCGCTGGTGACTCCGGAAGTTGTAGATTGGGTGTCGTTAGGGCCGAGCGTTTTCCGTGGAAGCCGATATTTCGGAAACGCCGAGCACACTTCTTCTCTCTCTTGTTCTACTCTTCTATTTCTGTTCTCTTTCTTCTTTCTTTTCGTCTTCTTCGATGCATTAGGATTTTTGCTTCGTCCCAGCACTCCACGGGGAGCCGTTTGTGAGAAGTCGACCTCGCCGCTGCTGCTGACTTAATACGGGTCATTTCGCTAGGTGTGCGCGAGCGCTTGACAAAGTTGGGCAAGCAACATTGTGGCATGCGTCGGGAATGGGTCGATATGGCTACTGATGGAAAAGGAGGTGTAGTGTTATAGCTGGGGTTCGGGAGGGCTCGGGCGGAATAGGCTGGACCAGATGGGGCCGGAGAAAGTTTTTGGCTATAGATAGATCTGGATGGAGGACGGCTCGGGGAATCGATGGTGACGTTGGGCTCTGTATTTGCATGCCTATCGCAACCCGTTTCGATTTTTAGCTGCACTAAGGGAAGGAGGTGGTGTCAGACAGTGAGATTTGAGTCTCTCTCTTCGCAGAAGTTCACTTCTTGCGCAATCTTATTTTTCACTTTCGTTTTCTTCCTCTCTTAAGGGGAGGGAACAGACCGGCAAAAAATTTTGTAGCTTTTGTGCTTCGGGGGAAGGGGTTCCTGGCCTTGGTATTCTTCCTCAATTCCAGCTTTTATATTTATTTCTCAGTGACTTCACTTTTCGGAATTGCTACATATAAGATATTTGCAGCTTTTTTCACAATACAATGGCTCACTGCCGCTATTGCTGTGATCCACAAGCTCCTCCCAGCCGTTATTAATTGCACTTGCGACACATTGTGGTGTGCATATAACGAAAGCTTACTCACTTGCCTCACCGAAGTAAAGAAAAGAAAATTAAATAATAATATAGCATGTATACGTGATATAAATAATAATATATAATACCATAGCAATGAAGTTGTGGAAGAGTACGGCTTACCCCTCTACGCACCACACATATGCAGTGAAACACGCTTTACAGGAGTCATCAGCTGCGTTTTTGAAAGCCATCCTCCCCACACTTTGCGTGAGCAACATCATTCCAAATTTTATTCTCTCTTTTCATGTCATGTGGAGAAGTGATGCTTTAAGGGTGTAGAGGATTTTTTTTTCTCAATTGTTTTTTCTCCTTGTGTCTACCAGCTGCCCGCGAAAACAAGAATCGATAACTGAAAACGTAACCGTTGCCTATGAACGCCACCGAGTTGCCCTGAAAAGAAATGCCTGAAACCGGAAGCGTTGCACATGACGTCACTTCCTGAGTGTCACAAAAAGTGCATGACGCTCAAAAGTTTGCGAAGTGACTGGGGCTACAGCAATCAACTTCGTCTCCTTATATTTTCTTTTTACCTTTTAGTCAATTTGATCAACTTTGTATCTTATCGCTATAGATATTCACGAGTCTGAAGGATTGTTTCACAGAATGACATCACGTCCCAAATTTAAAAAAACTAGTCAAATCCCGCTATCAAAGAGCATCACACACCCCTGTGCCGGGTTCGTGCCATCACGGGATGAAAAGGGGAAACACTTTTTCTCTTCTTTTCGTTTCTCGTCTTGTGTCATTTGAGTCGACGACCGTCGCCAGCGTTAACGGAACCAGCACGAACACCGTGTCAGCGGAAGCCGGAACCAGCTTCCGGTTTGTATCTTCTCCTTCGCTTTCCTTATCTTCCTGCAATCGCCATTTGTTTTACGGCACTGGACCGGCAAATGATACCTAGTGTTATTTTCTTTTACGTTTGTTATACTCACGTTCTGAACTGTAACAAAAACTTTTTTTTTCTCTCTCTGTCTGTAGCACGCCATGTTCTTAAAAAAAAAAAAAAAGAAAACACCGAACACACGAAAGCACCATTGTGTTTGCTGATGGAAGGACCGCAAAAGTTTGAGCACGGGCGGTAGTTTCGGGAAGGCCAACAGCTGTGAAGCGCTTCGTTCTGCGACCTTTCTAACGGTCATATCGGTAACCGCACCAGTGCTAGCGATGTTCTGAAATGAATTAAACTCACAATGAAACAAACCTACCGCCGCTCATAAACGGAGCGAACCTCTATGATATTTTACTGTCGTGTCTTTCGTATTCATTCACACTTTCATAATCTTCAATTGCCATCACTCCAGAAGTGCGCTTACGTGCACAGTTCACCGTGCGAGTCAGGCCCAGTCACCGAGTAGCATAGCTTATACGTCTTCATTGACAAGGCACATGCACGAAAAACTTTCTCTTGGCAACCATTTGTTGACGCGGTTACTGCTATGACCGCGAACCTAGAGATCGATCACGTGTTTCGTGACGCCAAAACATTGAAGCGCATTTGACTGCCGATTCCAAGTTTCCTCGTGTTCACCGAAGCGCAGTATAGCGATGGTTGGCCAAGGTAAGAGATCTTCGGCCGCTCCCCCCCCCCTCTTTTTTTTTCTCTCTTTCCCCTTCTTTACTTCGAAAGACAAAAGACAACTCTAACATTATGGCGTGAGCTTAACTACTCAATACTTACTGAAGTGACTAGTTTAAGATTCATTGTCTTAGCGTGTGAGTTAAAATTAGTTAAGACCAGAATTCCTGTGGGAACTGTTAGGAGTTTGAAAACATTTTTGTGACAGCAAATTGATTGATCTCACGAGATTGATTAATGTGTTAAATTGATGTTTAATGGTCATTCAGTGCTTTACGTCAGGAGACAACTGCGATCGTACGCAACGCCACAATGGTCACTCTTTAAGTTAATTTTGCCCACCCGAGGGTTCTTTCACACGCCACGAAATCTCATTGGTTAATGCCAAAATGTATGATTAAAACAGGTTAAAGCATTCCTCGTTTCAGAAGCAGCAGTGTCATTAGCTTTATCTTTATAATCGGTTGATAAAACAAACGATAAGCGTGCCCCGGCACCATCGCCATCGGCGTCTTGTATGACAGCAATAGTAGCAGGCTTTTAGTAGTGGCCTTTTCCAGAGGTGAACCACAGTATCCCCTCGGTTGAGAGGAACATGAATGCGGGCTCATCTACCAACCTTGTGCTGGACGCTCGGCGGGCAAGGGATTGGGCTGCAGCTTATGAACGTAAGATGATTGCACCAAGCACGACCACACTCTAGAAACAGGGTACACTGCCGCACCAGAATAATTGACGATTTAGTGTCACAAAACTTAACGCATGTCCCTGCACGTGCGTGAACCTTATGAAATGTCGCAAATGATGAATTGCACGAGATTTGGTTTCGGTCCAGCACAATGCATTCATGGCGTTTTTTTTTTTTTTTTTNTTTTCCTTTTTTCTTTTTACTACGACCGTATAGCCTCTTTTTTGTCTTTCTTTCGTTTTTTGAAAATTCGTAAAGATAGCAACCAGCTGATCACGTGATGCCCCCTGCTGAAGCCCTTGGTGGCACGTTTGCTTTCGCGGTTTTGACGAATGGTAACACATGAGAGCTCGACACGGTGCGTCAGCTTGATGTTGCGATACGATGGAATCGTGTATTTGAAGTTTTTATAGCGCGTGATTGAATAGTCGCGATGGTTTTTAGTATCGATGCCATTCATGTGTGCCTTTAAGATTGCGTCTACTTTCCGCTGCATGTTCAGCAGGTGCCTGTCCCAGATTGCTACGTCACTTGCATGTCTGATAAAGGCGCTGCAAAAGAAAGTAGCCTTTAATTAGAATTAAAAAACAAACGTTTAGGAAAGTAATGATAATTTACAAACACACAAAAATCCTTTCTTAAAAGAAACGAATGAAAGAAAACGGAGCCTACGGGGACGTGTCATCCTGGTACCGGTTAAAAATGAGGTGTAATGATTTCTTCCGTCTTCCTTCATTAAAATCGACCTTTTTTACGCGGCCATGCAAATGGGCTTTGGCCACGTTCCCTTTCCTTTCACTGTGCTCGGTTCTTCTCTGTGGCAGATATCATTTGCATGTGAAGAAGCTAACCTCCTCCTCTCTCTCTCTCTCTCTCTCACACACTAACACACTCTCACCCTCTCTTTCTTATCCTCGTCGCCAAATAAACCCCGAGGCGCTCGTAACATAACTCATTTGCTTCCCGACGCATAGCGAGAATTTATAACCATCGCTGATTTTTTTTCTCTCTCTCTCTCCTTCGCTTTTTTATGTATTTTAGCCTCCTTTTTTCAGGCGCGGCCACTTTTTTAAAACAGTTTTTGTTTTTTCGTTCTGTTCCTTTGAGTCTGTACGTTTCGTATTTAATTGCGTGTAACGGCGGTTTAAGTGACGCTTGCTTCATTTCTTCCTTCTTTTTATTCGTTGTACTGAGCTGGACTGAGGTGACACACCGTGTCCTCGTTTCTTTGTTTTTCTATTTGTTTTCATGAAGAGTTAATCACGTCAATTAATATTAAAGTGTTTACTTTAATTGCTAGATTTATTAACGTTATTAATCAACAAATCAGTGATAATAAATAATACAATAATTGATAACTGTATGTATCGCGCCAGATAAGAAGGATTCTTTGTCAGCAATTGAAAAAAATACTGACAGAAAATACGTCATTTCGTGACCCGTAGTCTCGCTGCGTAGGTGTCACAAAAGGGCGTACACCCAGCGCTGTTTACTTATCGAGTCGCTGAAACGATATTATTCTTAATCGTGTTATGCAGTGAAGTCTTGTGTTTGGAGTACAGGGTAAGATGGAGCAAGATTAACGACCAGACAGGGCTCTTCACACGGGGGATCTGCGTTTTTCGATTGGCCAAGGTCTGCACGCCTCGTTCCCATGCACGTACCGTGACGTCACTAGCGTAGCTGGGAGGAATAAAGCCTCGTAGTCAGTGTACATAGCTGCGGGATCCTTGTCTGCCATTCACCTCAGAGCTCATCATCCCCCGAAGTTTCATGTGTGTTTTGCTGGTATACTTTAGACAGTTTTGCCAAGAACAACAGCGGATACAATGTTCGAACGAAATGCCCTTTACTGTATTAGGTGGCGGCCTCGGTTCGCAAGGCGAATCGAAGATAAGAATGTGCTTCTGCAGCTTCATGGCGCAGTAGAACATCAAGAGAACCACTCGCACAGAGGAATTCAGTCTAGCGTCCAGTCTGCCCTATAGAGACGGGTTACTCGATTCACTTTGTACCTCCGAACGCCCTCTCCATCTCACGCCTTATCCTTCCCTCCCTCCCTTCTTCTTTCCTTCTGTCGTTGTTGTTTTCTGTGCCATGGACTGACAGAAGAAATGCCTCTTTTTCGCCTCTTCGCTTTGTTGTTGGTGCCAGTCGTTTTCTCTCTTTGTTTGTTTGGTTTTGTTAGCCCACCCTCCTTTGATGGTTTCTTTCTTTTCCCCCTCCGATACTTTCTCTCTCTTTGCATCTCGTTTCGGGTCGAGAGCCTCTCGTATCTCTCCTGCCCGAGGAGATCTCTATCATCTCCGTCTACCAAGTGCGCGTGACTCTCATGAAGAATCTTTTTCCTGAGCAACAACTTCTCATACTTCAGTGGATCGCTGTGGGCCTCATTACAGCGAAGGAGGTGTTTGATGTATCGATGTCGGTACAGCTACGAAAAGTTTACAATGTACGTGATGCAGCCTTGTTAGATCAATACACACTCCGACAGTCTTCAGCACGTGACGTAGTGTGAAAGAAACTACTGCGTCGAAATGGTCATGATGTGTAGGTTTCTAGATTGGGCATGATCCCCGGTGTCTCCGGTATATATCTCCGGTATTGGCTTTCTAAATAAGCTTTGATTCTAGGAACCATTTTTGTTCAATGATCCCACCGTGTTTGGCGCAGCATGGCCTCTCTGGCTCATTGTCTGGCTTTTGCGCCATTATACCCCAATCAATCAATCAATCAATGATCAAAACTATCAAAAAAGAAGTTCATTGCACATCACGTTGAGAACAAATCACGTTACAGAATGATGTCCTTCACTGCCCTGAGTAGTGAAGAATGATAAGTGTACGCCTCCTTGTGACGATTAACATAAATTCATTATATCATAAAAGGCGCGCGTCTACCGTTTTTTGCCAATAAGGAAACAGAACGACAATTACTGCGAACGGTGATTGGCTCTGAGCGCGTTACGTGGCGCAGCTCTGTTTTTAGAATGTAGTTCCTAAACGGTCATCTCTGGCGAGTTCTTCTATGCACTCTGTAGGTTGCACGCCGAGGGTACGCTGTAAAAACAGAACTTCACCAGAATCCTGTGCCTGAATTGCCTACACAAGGAGCTACAGACACGGACGACGTTAAAAAAGGACGAGCACACACAGCTCCAGCACAGGAGTGTGC